>JAEKIV010000294.1:0-39380 GCA_016801325.1 Hypholoma fasciculare
TCGGATCTTTTCCGGTCAACTGTGACTGATTGTCACCCGGATTTAGAATTCGCGAGTGCAAAACATTTTGAAAACGACTGTATTGCATGATAGAATTCTCCGGCGCAAGATGGTCTGACAAATTGTGAGTGGCAATATTGCTAGCGCTGGGAATTCCTGCATAGCATCCAGTGCACACCAACCATTTGTGGGCTGCTACGCCAAATGGCGATCTCACGCGATAGTATCTAAGGAAAGCAATGGTGTGCATCACTGGGTCGCACTCGGCCTCATTGTACTTCCTTGCGCTGAGCGCACACAAATCTAGAGAAGTTGATGGTCACTGGCGAATCACGATGCAGAAAAATCTTCTACGCGATGCCGGTTTGTTGCCATCTCTGCGGATGTAGACCTCTGCTGTGCAGTAAGACATAAATTTAGGTGGACCATTTTCGCAGCACCCTTTTGGAAGATCTGTAGCATAGCCTGCACTTTGTGCCGTTTCGTGTGCTTACGAGAACTGATACAACTAGCGCCGGGGCCCACGAACTTTCATTGAAGATTTCAATGATAAATGTGCAGGTATTTTTATCTAGTTCTCCTTTTGTGGTTCAATCGTTACACAGAACTGACACGTAACACGCCCATTTTGACTCTGCCTGCAGATGTGTTTTGTCCACGTAATCACCAAGGGATATACAGAACCGCCTGACCAGGTGTCTGGGCTCAGCAAAGAGGGGGGCCTTCGCCCCCGTAAGTTGTAGAACAGCTTTCAAGTTAGTCGCTAAAACTAGAGGCCGAGGGGCGGAGACTATTTCAATCGTTAGCATATTCTAACCCAGGTGGCCCAACTGGTTCTTCTCACGTTGGCGTTGAGGCCTGAGGCCGTGAGGCATCATCCGGTTAGAGCTCAGCGAAAATGCCACTTGTGCATGTGCAAATCAGGTATAACTGAGACGTCAACTTGGTATATCACAATGAGTCCAAGGATGACCGTGCCTTCCGAGCTCGAAATGACAAAGACCAGCGAATCGCCATAAGGATACATTCAGCTGGCACGCCGCAGATATGGTGCCAGAGAGTGTGATGTACAAGTGGAAGAAAGGAGTAGCATGCGAGCTAGGGGGTGAGGCGAGGCATATTCTATTTAAAGCCGCATAGTTCGTTCAATAAAGAAAAGTGGTGTTTCCTAACTCAGATAGGGACAGAGCTCACTTCGCACAGCCCAGCCGGGGAAACTTCATCGAAGCCTACACAACAAATCCAGATGGTTTCATAGACAGTATCATGTAAGGCCGGAAATGAGGCTAGGATGTCGCTTGCGCTGCGCGGAGCACTAGGTGGAGGAGACTCCTGTCATGGCAGAGCCGATGTCGAGATATAGCTGATTCGGCTGAAAGACAGAGAACGCAGAGGAATAGACGGAAGTACGTTGAGAAGCAAAAAGTGGATCGAGAAGAGACTTCGTTGTAGCTAGATTTGAGAGCAGGCGAAATTAATACGCAATACAAATGAAGAGCACAACATAGCCTAAGGAGATTATTCGCTGCAGGCAACAAAATAAAGACAGGAAGGTGCAGCTGTGTGTTTCCAGAATACCGGCTGTATTCCTCAAGAGAGGGGATTGGCGCGCGGGGCTTGGATGAGGCCAGGAGGGTGGTTGCAGTCAAAGTTCAACGTTCAACGTTCAACGTTCAACGTTCAACGTTCAACGTTCAACGTCAACGTGTCAACTATCTGCCGAAATTTACCGAAAGCCACAGGTCGGCGCGCTCGGGCCATTTCCCGATATGGTAACGCCGCAATGGACGCGTCCTCAGCGAAGGCCAAAGATTTTGAGCCTCCCAACCTAACGTTCCTTTCAAGATGCACCAGGAACTTTGGAAACCGTCGGTCTTGTAGTTACCCATTCGATAAATGTGGGTGCCATCAACTGGGCAGTGGGTTCCCATCGGCGCGGCATCATCGGTACACATTCTCAGATCCTTGTACAAATTTACATCCATGTCTAATCATTTAATCTCGCTCATCGCGCTCCCTCAGCGCGGAGCAGCGCGAAGTGCAGCAGCCTACCTCCGCCTTTGGCCGGCCGCCTGGAGCGCCTGGCGGTGCGCGAGCGCTTCCCGATAGCGCTTAGCTGCAAGCAGCTCCCGGCGGCGCTGCTCCGGATCGATCGTATGGTCGTCCAGGATCTCAGACGGAGTGCGGGGTGCGCGGCGCGTGCTGCCTCCATGCGCGGGTAGGTCTCGCTCATTAATAACGTCGGATGCAGAGCGTGCGGCGACAGGAGGGGACGCAGATTCACCCGCATTTTGCGCACGGGTGGGCACAGACGAGTCGGGATTAGCAGGGACATGTGCGCCGTGCGTGGATACGATTGCTTCTTTAGCACTCGTACTACCGGCACTGGCGTGGTTAGGGCTGTGGCGGTGGCGATGGCGGCGGCCCCCGTGGCGTTGCTGGAATATTATGGTCAGTTCTGTGGCATAACTTTAGGGATTACCCGGGATTGACGAACACTCACGGGCGGGAGAGGTGCGCTTTCCGGTGAGCCTGTTGCAGAAAGTTTGTGGGCGACAGCGGGCGTTATTTGTTCAGCGACGGTAGGCAGTCCAGGAGGCACAGGAGTTTCGATAACGGGCGGTGCACCGACTTGACGCGCAACAAAGTCTTCAAGGCTGTTGTCAAACATGCGGGCGTCGAGCTCAATAAAGTCAGCGAAGTCCCGCTCGGAAAGGCCGTAGGCGCTCTGCGCTGGTAGGGCTATGACCGACGTCGCGCCGTAAGCAATGCACGCTGCAATGGCTAGAGTGAATTTGGATGGCATGTCTACTGATTCTGAAGAGATATAAATTTCTGGAATCTACGAGAAGACAAGTTAGATGAACCGACTGCGACGGTGGTAGAAGTACGTACTTCGTTGAATGAGCTCGCTCGTTAAAGGGATCCTGCCCTAGAAAGTGACTACATATGGGCCGAAATGTTCAGCATTTAGAAAAATGTGAGAAAGCGATCAGACGCACTGGCTATGAACGATGCTGTGAAGATGCTCCAGGCACTTGGGGCTTCTTCAACAAGTATCTCTGCCTTTTATACTGTTTCGTGGGATCAGGGAAACCAGGATCACCCGGCTGGACTGCCGCTGACGTTCATGGACTTGATAGGTGTATATATTAATACCCGCAGGCCTGAGATGGCTAAAGCAGAGACTCAGAGTCGCACACAACGTTGGGACAATTAATCCATGTGTTTTTCTGCGTGGACATGTACAAGATCGGGAAACGCTGGGTGATATTTTTGAAATTTAAATGCATTACGGGACTACTTATATAGATTTATTAACACGGTCAAGACTGACCTAAAATCGCCGACCTTCAAGTTTCGATGGGTTGAAAAATGATCAAAGTCTACCAAATACCTCAAGTTTGAAGTCGCTACAGGATCAACATGAACAGCGGATCCGATGAACATAGATGGCTGAGCTATTCCCGCTCGAAGGCTCTGCACATTTGAATATTCATCGATCATCGATCATCATTGAAATATTGATGGGCTGCAACAGCGAACAACCACAACGATGAAAATTAGCGTATAAAATAGTGGACATTGCCTTCAAGCTACTTTTAGCAGCCGTCAGCTCTTATACATACTTGATTAATTGATTGTGCATTCAAATCATATACTAAACTTCATATACTAAACTGGAATTGAATTGCCGACTACAGCCGCGACTGAGGGGGCCAGAGGCTTGAATGAAAAACATATGTAATGCCAATATAATGGAATAGTACAAATCATTTGGTATACTATATAGTATCCGTAACAAGGCATCCTTGTGCAAGGGAAGTTGTGTCAGTTTTCAGCTCTGGGACTAGGCGCGAGTGTGCTGAAAAAGGCGCGCATTTCGCCTATCATCATGTCGACTTTATCCTCTAGGCGTGAGATCCTATCCTCCATCCTACCCTCGAAATCTCCCAAGCGATGATAAATGACACCATCGTCACCCTGAACACTTGATGATTTTGTCTGGCTGTCCACAAATGAACTCAACGTGTTCTGGACCATCAAGTGTGTGGCGTCGAGTTTCTCAGCAACAACAGCGGAGATGCGATTACCAAGATCATCCCCACCGCTAGAACTACTGATCGGATTCTTCGTGTCGTTTTCATGAGATTCACTTTGGTGCAGGTCAGGTGTACCCATCCCGGCGAAGATGATCTGGTGACGGAGGACAATTAATGAATGCCACCATTGATGTCCATCAGGGTCTTCGTCCACGATCTGCTTGTCTACACAGCTCTCGCATAGCCAATAGTCTAAATAGCAATCAAATTAGCACTGGGATACTCACATGCAGGAAGTCTGTAGAACCTCGACTGACCAGAGCAAGAGTGTCTGAAACACTTGTAAAACGTAGTGATATTGTCCAATGTTATGTTTCCTTTGCAATAGTTGCACGATTTGTATTTTTTGAGTATGATCTCGACTACGGGAGCTAAGGCAGAGTCAATGTTGAGGTTTTTTTTTGTAAAAAATGTTTCTCATTACCCTCAGGCTTGGAATCATCTACCTGTTTCTCTGCCGCTTCATGAGGTTCGTCTCCGCTCAAGTGTGCCGCATCAGATTCGGAACCTTCGGAAGTGTTTAATAATATTGCCCCGATTTATTTGCTTGTGGTAGCTTACGATTATTCTCGGACTGCACTTCGTCTTCCCTCTCATGGGATACTTCTTCACAGGTATCATGTCCCGCCAAGTCTTCTGTGGCTGGATTAAGAAAGTCAAAACGCACCAACTTTGGACATAGTATAGCATCAGTTTACCTATGTCATTCGGCGTCGGATAAGCGGCTCTTTCTTCCACATCCTCCGAAGATTTGGACTCGGTCGATTGCAGCGAATCTGACCCAAGAAGTACTACACAGATATTATTAGTAACTTTCTCGCTCGTAACTTGACGACTACGTGAACTCATTACCTTGGTTTTCAATAAGCAAAATGCCCTCTCTTTCTCCTGCCTCTTCATGGGCTCCACCTCCAGCTGGGTCACCTACATTTATATCACACCCTTAGAGGAGATTGTATAAGTGATTTTGTCATAAATTTTATCAAAACGAAACACCTCTCAGAGATTCCAAGTTGTCTCTGACCTCTTCATCGACGACAGTTTCATCGACTATCTTCTCATCTAGACGGGAGTTACCGGAAGCGACAATTATTCACTGGTCATTATTCAGTACTGAGACGGTTCACCTATTCCCGTTGGAAGCGAGAATACATCGCCCATTTCTCCTACCACTTCAGAAACTTTGCCTTGAACCGATTGTTCTGCGTCCGGATGGCGGTCTTCAGAAGCATCAGCAATATTTTTCTTCTGAAATCGCATGAGTTAATTCACCTATATTGTTCGATGCTACATAACCGTCTCGTTCCCCTCCGTCCGCTTCAGATTCCATTGTGTTCTCTCCGTTCATATTGGCGTTTAGATCTTCAAGACGGTCAGTGAGCTTACAGTCACGAATATAATCAATTGAATATAATACCTGCAATGTTCATATCCTTGGGCTGCGAACGGTCCTCTTTTTCTCCAAGTTCATCATGAATTTCATCGTCAGCCAATATTACTCTATCTAGATCAGTACCCACAGGGATGCGAGTAAACTTTGTGCGGACGAAAGCATCTGTGATTTGGTCTACCTGTGTCATTCGCATCCTTCAAGGAAACTGAGCTCATCTCTCCTAGCTCTTCGCAGACTACATCGTTGCTCGACTGTTCTACATTGTCAGCATTAATAAGATATATATCAATATTCTCCTCCAAAACATTGCCTTAGACTAAATTTACCTGCATCCGAGGCTGTTTCGATTTCTCTCTGACCTTCAACATCCATTTCTTCGAGACCAAGCAATACTAGGACATCTTCTTGAATATGCTTTGTCTGAACTTGGGATTCCAGAATAATCCACTGGCGAGGTATGTTCTGCATTGGGAGTGCAAAACGCAGTACGGAATGTGAGAACTGGTGGCCGCCCGGTACGTTCATGTCTTTCGAACACATGTAGCACTTAGAACACATGTCAAACTCTAATTTTGTCAATGTAAGCAAGATATGAGAGATGCAGTACAACTGAATACGCGCACCATAGCATACTGTGCAAGCATAATAACACTCTTGTTCCAGATATCTGTGGCAAACATCGCAGCTTCGACTGCGCTCATAAGCTTTATTAGTTTGCTGTTGAAGGACATAGATAGATATGAAAAAGCGTACATCACGAACGGAAACTGTGCCATGTAGATCCTGTAGCTCCCCACATCGGTACCTTCAATATAATCGAGCCATGTATCGGGAATCCCTTCGGGAACTTTTTCTGGGGCGAGCGACTTGATAAATTCTTCCCATGGAGGGTATTTCAAATAAGGAAGTTTCCCGTCAACGAGCTTCGGAGGGTAAAATTTATCGAGCACTTCGTCATCCGAGGCAAAATCTTCGACGTCTTCCTTCTTAAACGGAAGAGAAAAGTTTGTTTCATTGACTTGATCGATACAATCCCATATACCGCCGTGGAAGCTTGATATATCTGTTCAAAAATGGACAATGGGCATACAAATTAATCATCAAGTAAAGCGCTTAACGTACAATCATCACGCTTCTTTTCTCTTTTCCACTGAGCTATCAGCGCAGGAAATAACGTCGATTTCTAAAAAGAATTACAGACATATTTCACAGCTCACCTTTCAGGGACGTTACATGGGACGTGCACACATTTTTCAACAGTGCCAGAGGCATTGTAAGATGGTCGAGTTCCTCTTTATCAATTGTCACTTTCGTACAAGCTTGCATGACTTCGTATACCCGTTCGAGAATAATGGCGCAAATTTGGAGCGCATACTACAATATAGTTTTAATAAGCATATCAATCCGCCCTACGGAGATGAAATTGTGAAGATGCGTACCGTTTCCAGCGGCTCCTTCCCGCATAGTATATTTAGCATCGTCTCGTCTTCAACAGTCCAATTGAGTTTCTGAAGTTTATCCCTTAATATATCGTCCTGCTGTTTCATTTTGTCATGCACAAGGTTGCAGAGGTCCGCTCCCGGACTGGGATGTTTCTCGCGTCCGGGATTTGCAGTATCCCATGGCTCCCAGGCCAGTAGATAAAAGAAAGGCATATGGTTTTGATTAACGATAAGCACACAAAGCCTATTAGCAGGAAGCACTGTCATAGAGGTTCAATTCAGCTTCTGGCACGCGTCAAAATAGATTCGGGCAGGTCGACCATACCTTTGCCGTGCATTTCAAACATTTTACCCAGTATATGGCTCATTCTTTTTCTGTAGATACGCGCTTCGTACGTCCAACCTATAAAAACCATATCAGCAGCCCGCAGTCGCAAAGATAAAGTCAAATCCTACCAATAGCAGCATAGGCACACCACTGCGGCAAAGTCCATCCTTTAGGCATTCGATCGGTGAATGAATTTACCTCGCTAATTCGTATGTAACCTGATTCATCTCGGTCTACAGAGCTTGCTATGCGATCCCCGTAGATAGCCATAGGCTCAAGAGTCCATGCATCGACGTGATTTAGAACTCCCATCCGCGACAAAAATGTGACCTTGGTCAGATTCTCGTCAACGTCGCGATGTTCTTCGATCTTTTGAAGCCGGTCCTCAGGTCCGTCTTTGATCGCCGAAGCACTAGGCTCCTTCAATGAAGAAAAGTGGTCGAGATAATACTCGAACAGCGCATTGGTGAAATTTTTGTCATCGACACAGAAAATCCAGTTCTACATGAAAATCAATCATCATTTGGTTATGCCCGGTAATGGTGCAAACATACCATTTCCTTCCACAGTATCTTGAGGTCCTACGAGTAGAAATATCAAAAAGGCGCAGATCAGAGATTTCGAGAAACCCACTTCGTTTCGGAGACGGTCGTGCGGTCCGGTAAGGCTCTGAACAACATATTGAGCCGAATCATGAATAGCGTTCTGCAACTGCTCAGTATGGAAGTCGAGCTTAAGCTTGAACGTCTCCTCATTTCTTTTACATAAGACGGCAAGCGAAGAATTGAGATCCTTCTTCAGTGCGTCGATCTCTGTTGGAAGAGCTCTGGCTGAGTTGACCGCTTTAGAGCCGCGAAGATTTTCTTGGGTGTTTTTGGAATCTAACAAAGGATCCTGAGTAAGATCGGCAAGAATCTGAAGAGCCTGAGGGTCGTTCAATATCTCCTTCGAGTCTTTGCCACTCTCTTTAACGAGCTCCAGCCGCTTTTGATCGACATCGCGCTCCCAACCTGCTCTGGGCACAAACAAACGAGCCAGCAAACTCCCCACCGAAGCGTTGAGAGTGCGCATCTCGTTGACCAAGTTGTTAGTGTCTGCTGCTATTCGGACCGTCAAGATCTGCGAGAGCTGGTTACGCAGTTGGTCAAACATTTCCATATGATCTTCAATACGTTCTTTCCATTCGCGAGCTTTGAAATACTTGACTGTGCGTGAGGTATAAATAATTCACTTTATACAGCAACACATCAAACGGCTCACCAAGTCGTTTTTCCCCGTAGTATACGTCCATGCTATTCCCGCACGTCTCAATTTCGACTTTGATAGCATGAAGAGTCCCTTGCAGTTGGTCATCAATGCGTATGTCATTCTGATCTATTTGTTGCCGCAACTGATTTGAAAGCTGCTTGGTCCTGTCCCGATGAAAAATTAAATGTGATTAGCCATTAACCATTGCCGAGAGAAGATGCGTACGTCAAAAAGAACGACATCAGATCGGCTTGAGCGAGGAAGACAATAGCCACGCGGGCGTCGTTCTCCTCTCTCATTTGCTCGTACGTCACGGCTGTCTTGAATGCGTTGATAACCACTATAAGATAAGTTTTCGTCAGCATATTTTCAACCCCAGTGATAAGCTACACCCGACTCGCCTCCCGCCACCGGATGCAGCTCGGAAAAGGCTTCAAGCAGAGGTATAATGGCGCTCGCGTGGGCCACATAACTGTTGCCCTTTTTCGGTACAGGATTTTCCTGAAAATCTTGGTGGGCCTTCGACCATTGGTCAATTGTATCGTAATCATGGTGAATCGCTCGTGTGCGGGAGGTTTGAAAGGGTTTCGTCCAAGCGCGTTTCATCAGCAAATACTATACGGCGAGTCGTTTGGATGATGGGCGACCACCAATCATTGACCACGTTACATTAAATGCATGTGCGTTTGGAGCCGAGGCGAGAGATCATGGGGGCATCTGGGATTGCGATGACTCTAGGTGCAGCTAAACATAGAAAGGTCGCACAAATATGTAGCAGATACACGTTGATTGGACTCGCGGATGCTATCTATTTTGTGGCCGTCGTGTGTACTTAGGTCAAATGCGAGAAGGTGACTGGAAAGATAACTCACCGTTTTCCGAGAAACGTGTATGAAGACATTTATGTTCTGACTTCTGCCTATTTCTTCGTTCCTTGCATATTCCTTTGAAGCGTAGTTCCGTCAGCTATCTTCGAACTCGATAGAATTTGATTAGAAAGGACATACTTGGATGGAGGAAGTGATAGCGACGAGCTATCTGACAGATTCATGATATATGCGCCCACAAACGACTCATACGTGTGTAAATGTCGGCCGTAATCCCCCCCCATTGGCTAATGATGCACATGCCTAGATAGTAGAGAAGCTGATAATGAGACCGCTCATTTGCAATAGGAGAATAACAACATACGTGAAAGCATTTATGATTTCAACGCTCAGGAACGGCCTCCGGCGTCGGTCGATTCAAAGCCAAAGTCGGACTTCAGCCTGTGTGCTCTGTACTGCATCGCGGGTGCAACGTTGGGTACTTCAGGCGAAAATATCCTCCGCGCGTAGGCTTAGCTATCCCCGCGGAAAGCTGGCTACAGAGGTCAAATACGATGGATGACTGGATGAAATTCACATTGCACACCTTTGACTTGTTCGAGACTATTCGTCCCACCTGTGGGAAATAGCAATCAAGCAGTCCTGCTACCGTGGTGGCAATAAAATAGAATCCGTCTCATTCTCTTCGCCGTGTTCCAACAAGGTGATTAGCTGGGATAGGGGGTTACTTGAAGGCGGAAAGTGGCCAACGATGTGGAGTCAGTGCCACTACATTTACGCATCAACGGAGGCCCGGCGTTGGGAGATGTGAGTCGAAAATGGCGCGTGAAGACTAAACATATTCGACGCGTGGCCGAAAAAGTCATACAACTTCGAGCTGCTAAGTCGAGACCTGCATCTCATAGGCAGGTATATACATCCAGAACGACATGTGAAGACGGTAACGAGCCTGGGCTGCCTCTTTCATTACGCAAAGCTGCAGAAGAAGCTGCCAGTGAAGGAAACTCGTATCCTGGAACTGGAAGACTAGCCGGCGAGGATATAACTGACTGCTGAAAGACAGAGTGTGCGAGGATCAGTATAAAAGTCGAATAAAGGTGCCGTGGGCCTGTTTATAGCCAACTACCTGGCGTGGGAGAATTGGTGCACCCACCCGCGGGCGTGCTTCCGCCCCTGCAGCTTGCCTACGGCTCTACCACTGCACAGTTTGCCTCTCGAATCTTCCCCACCTGCGCTGAATAAAATACTGAATCTGGCCTAGGCAATTTCTTGAGGAATTTTTTTCACGACATGACTCAAAGTCTAAAGACTGTTAAATTTTCATTGAATGATCATAGTTCGTCCTCAAGCTCAAGGCGGCTCGCCGCTCGGCCTGTCATGGTGGAATGAAATATCTGATGAATGTGACATTTGCCATAAAGAGACACCAAAGAGATACACATTCAACATAGACCAGAACTTTGGATATAACGCGTCTAGTATAGTTCGCATATGCTAATGACGCGTAGTCGAAAACGAGCTGAAGAAGCCGCGCAACTCCGCCATCATCATATCCACTTTGTCTTCAAGCTTTGACATGCGCTCCTCTAGCACACGATTGGAAAACGGTGAGTCTCTGACAATTGTCTCCTCAGAAACCGGGATTCTGCTCTCCATAATTGAGCTCAATGTGTCTTTCAGCATCGAATTTGTGGCGTCAAGCTTTGCCTCGACCGCTGAAATCCGGTTTCCTATCACAGACATGATGACTTCGGGGTTACCTATGTTGCCCTTCTTCTTGTTTGTCTCTTCCCTGTCAGCCTTAGGCAGTTTTTTTTTCGCGACAGCTTCGTCTGCGTCGACTAGGATCTCGCGGCGAAGAACGATCAAAGAGTGCCACCACTGATGGTCGTCAGGATCATCGTCGGTGCCTTGCTGGTTTGCGCAGGTCTCGCATAACCAGTAGTCTGATAACCTTCTCAGTTACTGCTCGTATGCCACTACAAACCTCACCACGTACCGCGACAAGAGTGCCTGAAACACTTGTAGAAAGTTGTGTTATCATTGAGGAGGATAGGTTTTTGACAGCGACTACACGTGTAAGGACTTTCGACTTCGTCTTCCTCATCAGTGTCGTCGGTAATGTTGCCCTTAGGGTCGACATCTGCGGTCTCAGCGTCGTCGTCGCCCGAACCTCCTTCCCCCTCTTCCTCTGAGCCGTCACCATCAGATTGCACCTCGTCGTCGTTATTATCGGCGCCGCCTAGGTGTTCGTCTCCGGCGTCATCTGCGTCGGGCCCCACCTTCTCATCGTCCGAGTCGTCGTCATTGCCGAGTGTTTGATTCAATTGTATGGTGCGCAGGTTATCACGCATTTCTTCTATCTGGTATTGTGCATCCAGGACAATCCAGTCACGGTGTATGCCCACTGTGTGCAACGAGAATCGCAGGACGGGATGTGAGGATCGGTGGCCGTAAGGTTCATTGTCCTCTACGGGAACTTTGTAACATTCGGAACAAATGTCAAAATCTGTATTTGTCAACCACGGTCAATGAAAGATAATCTGAGCAGTAAAGAGTGCTTGCTCGTACCGTTACAGACTGTACAACCGTAATAACACTCTTTTATCGGGGCTTTGTTACACATATTGCAATTTCGACTGTCCCAAAAACTACTCGTGAGAGCTACACGGTACGAAAAAAAAATGAAGCTTACAAGGTGAGCGGGAAGTCCGCCCAATCGTGCCTCGAGCCATGGTCCTCGTCATCCTCATCGGCGATTTGTTGGAAGTCTAATTGCCATGTGTTGGGGATTTCTTCTGGAATATCCTTTTCGACGAGAGTGCGGATGTGCTCTTCCCATGGTCGGTATTTCAGGTAGGGCAAACATCCGTCGGCGAGTGAAGGGAGAGGGAATTCTTCTAGCACAGATTCGTCATAAGCGAAGTCGTCAATGTCTATCGGTTCAAACGGAAGCGAAAATGGTTTGTCGTTGTCGGAATCCGCGTCGCTATCCTTCGTTTTGACGCTAGAATTGTCGTTTGAATTCTCTTCACTGTCGCTATTGCTATCGTCCGAGTCGCTGTCATCGTCATCATCACTGTCATCGCCCATCGACACTTGATTGACACAATCCCATATTCCACCGTGAAAAGTTCCAATATCTGCGGAATCATGTTATACGCGCATCTACAATTATGGCTCTTCAATTTTCGGACATACATTTTTTACTCTTTTTCTCTTTCTTAAATTGAGCTTCGTGAAGGTAGGCGCCAGTAAGTTCCCCAAATTAATTGTGACAATCTGGAGATCACCTTTCAAACCTTCCACCCGAGATAAAGAGAGTCTTTTCAGCAGTCGCAGAGGCGCCAGGACATGATTGAACTCCTGTGCGTCAATTGTCACTTTCGTGCAAGCCTGCATCACTTGGTAGGCATATTCGAGAAGGAGAACGCTCAGCTGGAGCACATACTACATGGATAGTTTAGATTAGCGATTCATGATCGACATGGTACGCAGGTAGATAAGGCAGACACTCACAGACTCCAGCGGTTCCTTGCCGTACAATAACTGCAACGTTGTCTCGTCTTCGACCGTCCAATTAAGCGACTGGAGCTTACGTCGCCATGCCTCGTCCTGCCGCTTCATCTTTTCGTGGACAAGGGAGCGCAGTTCGGCAGCTGGAACGGGACTCGTCTCGGACACAGAGTCTGATGGTTCCCAAGGTTCCCAGGCCAAAAGCTGGAAAAAAGGAGCAATCTGCGGCACGGTGGATATCGCTACAAAGCACCTATTGACAGGAAGCACTGCCACGAGGGTTATTTGTAAGTCGTGAGTTATTAGAACGGCATGGTATACACACCCTTGGCTTGCATTTCAAACATTCTCGCCAGGATGTTATTGATTCGTTTGCGATATATGCGAGCTTCGTACGTCCACCCTAAGACGGATGGGTATTTCAATTTCAAACATAGGAAGAATTTGATTGGGCGAATTCTTACCGATAGCTGCATATGCACACCATTGAGGTAAACTCCATCCTTCTGGCATCCGATCTGTAAAGGCATTTGCCTCGCTAATACGGATGAAACCAGAGTCGTCACGGTCTATGGAAAGCGATATGCGCTCTCCATACATCGCCATTGGTTCAAGTGCCCACGCATCTACATGGTTCAGGACACCAAGACGAGATAGAAATGTGACCTTCGTCATATTTTCGCCCCCTTGTTCTCCTTCCTCACTTGGTCCAGTCTCGTTTTCGTGAGGACCAGTGATCTCTTTTGGTACTTGTCGCAGAGAGGAGAAATGATCGAGATAATATTCGAATAAAGCGCTGGTGAACAATTTATTGTCGACGCAGAAGATCCAATTCTACCAGTACGTACATGTCCAATTAGCCCCCACAACAGCTTTACGCGGAAAGACAAGCGTACCATTTCTTTCCACAGAATTTTCAGATCCTTTTATTGAACATTAGGGGACTATCGCACAAATTAGGTAAAATCCGGGCGTACTTCGTTGTGGAGGCGATCATAAGGGCCAGAAAGGCTCTGAACCACGTACTGCGCAGAATTCAAAATGGCTTCTTGGAGCTGTTGCGTATGAAAATTGAGCTTGAGCTCGAACATTTCTTGGTTTCTTTCGCATAAAATATCGAGTGAGAGATTGAGGTCCTTCTTCAGTTGCTCGATTTGGGTTGGCAAAGCAGCGCGGAAGTCGGCCGATGCGCCGGGAAAGCTATCTTCGCCCATATCCTTAGAGTCTAACAAGGGATCCTTCGTAAGGTCAATGAGAGTTTGCAGGCTGACGGTGTCGTTGATGAGCTCTTTCGATTCTTTGCCCTTGCTAAGCTGTCGTGTCCTTGTTGCGAGGTCTTTTTCCCAATCGGCTTTGGGCGCGAACAAACGAAGGAGAAGGGTATCCATTTTGTTTACCAAGTTGCTGACGTCCGATGCAACCTGCACGGATAGCGTCTGTTGGAGGAGAACACGGTATTTTTCGAACTGAGCAATATGGTCCATAATGCGTTCCTTCCAGTCCAACGATTTCCAGAATTTCACTGGAGATTAAGAGATGAGTATGACTTGTCTCCTACTTTCTATGGATAAGAAAACACACCGATACGCTTTTCCCCATAATATGTATCCATGCTATTTCCGCATGCTCTGATTTCCTTTTCGACGCGGAGAAGAATGTCAGATAGAGTCGTATCGGTACGCAATCCATCCTTTGCGTCGTCATCCCATCGCTGTTTGCGCTGCTCCGACAGCTTATTGATACTGGAATGTTATAAGTTGGCTCGTCAGTGCTGAGCCGAATACAGACAAGCGGATGCTTGCTTACTCCAGCAAGGTCCCCATCATGTCGGCTTGTGCGAGGAATACCACGGCTACCCGTGCATCATTCTCTTTCCTCTCCTGTTCGTACAATACGACCGATTTAAAGCCAGAGACCACCGCTGTGATAAATAGTACTTTCATTAACCCATAGTTACTGTTATGCCGAATCGTAGGCTTAACGCACCTTTGGCAATCGGATGGAGTTCAGAAAAGGCGTCGAGAATCGGCAGAAGGTTTTTCGCGTGCTTGACATAATCGCGCCCGTCTTGCGCAGGCCCTTCTTTAATACGTTTGTGCGCCTTCGCCCATAGCTGGTATTCCCGCTCGATGTCGCGCACGCGTGGAGAGTACAGTGACTCGGTGTTTTTCATGGTGTATCAAGATAAAATTGCGCAGAGGCAATCGATAGATCGAGATAATAGCTGTCTGCGAAAACGAGGCAGATGAAAGTGTGGGTCCAAAATCAGATATGGATTACATAGTTTTCCGTTGACCTTGGCTGTGGCCCCCGGCCCGAGTCCCGAATATCGAGGAATCAAATCGTACTTGTCAATTACAAAAAAATCATTTTGTTATTCCTAAATTACTTTTCATAGGATTAGCTAGCCCGAGTTTAATCACACATAACCCATACATACCTAGTGAGTACCAAAAGAGCACCGTATCACAAACTAAACACAGCTCTAACTTTCAACCCAATCACGCCTCCCCCTTTTCCATCCCATCCAGGGATAGTTGCGCGACACACAGGGCACCTAGTCAATAAGTATTACAACACACCGATGTGAAGGAAGAAAGTCGACACGCACCGCGCCTCCGATAGGCCGCCCCGCATTCCGACGCCCGAAAATCCCGCACGCAGAAGCGTCGTCTTCACTGCCGCGAATAAGCATTCGCCACAGCAGATATGCCCGCACGGCGTGATCGTTGCATTTGTTGGTGGAGAGAAACAGATAGGGCATGTATAAGAGGAAAACGGGTCGCCTGGAGGTTTCACTGTCGTTGGATTCGAATTGTTATCAGCAGAGTCACTTTCCTCTCTTCCTGTGAGTGGCTGTAGTATGGGCAATGGGGGGATTTGGGAGCGATTTGAAGAAGGAAATTTTACAACCTCCTCATCCATAGGCACGTCGGCGCGCGCCTTCCCCTTCCCTTTCCGATCAGGGACTTTCGGCGGTTCTGGATCTATACTCTCTACACGAATATAAGCAAAGAGTAAGATGTACGTTCATGATGTCGGCTTACCTGGCTGAGTTTGAGATTGTGATTGTAAGCTCCCGCTAGGTCCGTCAGAGTACAAAAGCTGCTGGGCCACTTCACCGTCATCAGCCAGCTCGAACTGGTCATTTTCATTGTCCCGAACATCTGTGGTCTGCACTTGTAGTGAAGGAGGAGAAATGAAGCTTGGAACGGCGCTGTGTTCTTGTTGACGTTCACCGAATGGGGACCTCTTCCGTTTTCTGTCACCCATGCCGGTGTTAGCCTCCATCCTAATGCCACTCCCAGAACTAGAACCCATCTCCTGAGATGAATCGAAGGCTAAAGTCCAAGCATTGAACGGAGAAAACTCCATCGGACTAGGATCATGGTAGGATGGCTGGGTAGGAGTAAAACGTGAGTAGTAAGGGTCACTGCTGTGGCTAGAAGACGATCCCATTGCGTATCCTGCCTGACTATCGTTGTAAAAGGAGCTTCTCGCACCAGCATTAGCTTGCTGCCCGCCCATCATTCCACTAGGTTGATACATATTAGAGTACATCATCGGCGCCATAGATGACGAGCCTCCGCTTGGAGCTACACTCTGAAACCCGGACGGTGCAAAGCGTTGCGAGTCGTCGCTGTTCCTGGGCACAGGTCCGCCAGGGATATTGGTCCATGCTCCGAGCTCGTCCTCTGACTCTTCGTCAATAAGGTGGGGCCCGTGAATCTGTGGCGTACCGGAGCCGTGATTCAGTGGCGGCCATCTGTAGTCTGGTTCATCCGGTCGAAAGTACATGCCCTCCCCCCAACTGGAACTGCCGGCATTGTTGAAGGGCTGCATAGAACTGGAAGAAGTCACTGGCGGTTGAGAAGCTGAATCGTGCTGCTGAGAAGTACGGTCAGAAAGCCTTGACAGTCGCCCATCCTCATTCGGATCGGTCAGGCTTCCAGATTGGAATGAGATTGTCCCACCCCCTGCAGGCGTCGTCGGCGGGCGCGAACCAGCGGACGCTGGTAGATTGGCCAGTGCCGAACCGGATGCAGACGAATGTCGCGACGAATTACGCGAACCAGGTAACGATCTCGATGCTGAGCGCGCGAGAGAGGTCGCCCTTGATCGAGGAAGAAGATTTCGACTCGTTGATGGTGCTGGCAGGTCGTCGGGTAAGGTTGAAGGTATCTCTGGTACGACACTTGGGTTTGCGTGAGGTCGTTTGGGTTTCGCCATGACCTGGCTTGTATTTCGTGGTCAAAGTGGTTCAAGGTAAAATAATCACCATCGTGGTCAAAGAGTAAGACCGCGTATCAGTGAAAAGGAACGCAGACCAACAAAGCACCAATAATAAATGTTTTCACACCAAGTTCAGACCGCAAATATTCTTGAAATATTCAAAACCCAGAGCATGGTATAATAATCAGGGTATTTGGGTATAATTACACAATAATTACAGAGAGAAAAACATGGACAGAAATAAGAAAGGCAAGGGTCGGGCGGTGAACTAAAAATTGCGTAGCTCCCTTAGATATGTATAAAAATATGTTCGACTACATGATGATGCAGTCTCCCTTTTTCTTCCCCTTTTTAACCTTTTCAGGTCGGCGAGCGTTTAATTCTTGCTGCTTCGCGAGGGCCTGTGCTTCTTGTTGCTGCCGCTGCTGTTGCTCACGCATGTATGCTTCGTGTTCTTGCCGCGCAATGTGTTCCTCCTCTGCTTGCAGTTGCTGCGCGAGTGCCAAACTGCGAAGATGAATCAATATTAAGATGGTTATAGATTATTGAACGCCGGCTCACTCGTTGGGATCAACTGTGCCCTGATAGTCATTCGCGATGGCTTCCGCGGCACGAAGCGCCTCTTCCGCGGTCTGGCCTGCGAAATCGCCCCCGGCAGGACTTGATTTTATAAATTCTGAGTCGACAAAGGTCGACCATCCGCCATCGACGTCCTCCAGTCGCTCCCAAACGACTGATGGCTCATTGAGAAACACCTGGTCAGTAACGAGGGTATACAGGGCAGCGTCTTCGACGGCAGGTTGGTTTCCCAAAAACTGAGATGCTGCTGAGGAACCACCGCCTTCGGGGGCAGAGATGGGCGCATTTAGGGAGGAAGGAGAGAACTTGTAGAGCACCGACAGGTGCGAACTACGGAAGAGAGCGCAGGGAGTGTTAGCTGGAAGAGAGGTGGCAATGTGGAATAGGCCGTGGTAGGTAAGTTGGGATTGAGTCGTGTCAAGGAAGCGTCGTACGACAATCGCTAGCAACAATCCGCAGTGAATATACATATGCGCGAAGACCGGCACGCTCAATACCACGACGTACCATCTTCAACCTTCTGCTTTTCCTTCTGCGTCCATTCCCTCGTAGGGCTCGCAGCCCCGTCTGCGGAAGAGTTAGGCGCCGATTCATCCACCACAAATTTCCCGTTGGTGAGATGATCAACCTCGGCAATCAACTGCACAGCGCTGTCATAGTCCTTGACGCGCTGAATCGCAAGCGCTTCGATGCCCTCTGGGTCCACGAGCCATCCGTGAATGAGAGGGATGCCAACCTGTTCAAACAGCTTGAGTTCGCCGCCGTTGAGAGCAGTCGACGGTCGAAACGAGGTCGAGGAGGTAAAGAGCGGATTCAGATCCATTCCCTCTGCAAAGTGACTGGTGAGCGACCGTTCTACTGACAGTCTTCGCAGCTTACTCTGAGTGTGGGGCATTATTGAAAGTGCAGCCGATACGTCAACATCGGGAGAGTTTTTGAGGAGATACTCGGCCACTAACTGAGACAGGAATTCATAGGATACAGTCGTTCGGCTTTTGGGTTGTATATTAATGTTTCCGCCGAGTATAAGTATATTACCTGGAGAAAACGCGATTAGACAGTTCTCTAGGCCATAGAGTGGCACATACAGATCGCAATGAAGGAACACGGTCTGTATACCCATCAGATATTGTCTGCATCGTGGCGGACTTTCCAAGAAACGCACCCATTGAAGTTTTGAGTGATGATACGCAGCTCTTTTCCGTGGAACTTGATGTCTTTGAGGTACCAGACGTCCTCTATGGACGTCTGGAGCTCAGGCGGAGTTTGTGACATGGCGGGCAAGAACAAGAGACGGTAGCTGTACGGAAGATAGAGATGGTGTCGGTTTGACTTCGCCGTCACCGGTGTTGGCGTTTGTTACTGTATCATACTGATACGCGATCGCGTTTTGACCACAGCGTTCGAGGCCATTAATGAAAGTATCTCGCTTTGTCTGTCGCATACTCAAGAAATTCGTTTTCAGGAGGCAGCATGTCTTTCGGAGCACTGATGATACCTTCTACATGAAAAGCAGGCGAAACCGATAAGATTTCGGCACGGAAAGAACATGATCAAGTCGGATAAAAATAACGAGACTACTTTTTGCTATGTTGCTTAGGCTTTCCCTTTGCAAATGACTTCCCCTCGAAACCTGGTCTTGCCTTCTTTGAAATGCCTTTTCTTTTGTCACTTTTACGTTCATTACGCATCGCGATATTGTCGTTGCGTTTCTTTTGTTTGGCGGCCATAGCATGGGCAACATGTTCCTTTTTCTCCTCCCTGTCACGATAGAATAAGGACATTTCTGATTGAGTACGGTATCCGCGTAAACGTACCAGGATTTCTTTGTTTTGCTCTTTTCTTTCTCTTTCCTCTTGGCCGCCTTCTTGAGGCGAGCTTCGTCATCATGTACCTTGACGCCGTCCAATCTTGCCTCAGCCTTGGCCCATTTCTCCTTCTCTTCAATTGTCTTTCGCTTTTCTTCGGGTAGCGAAGCAATCTTCTCCTTGCGCGAGTTTAGCTGCTGCAATGCTTGTTGGGGATCGGCCGTGGTCTTGAACTTGTCGCCCTTCTTGGCTGTTCCTGCGAGAGAAGAATAGGCGACAGTAGTGAGTGATGCTTGTGGGCCTTGCTGAGCGATGTACTGGTTATCGGGTACCAATAGTTGTGTCTAAGTAGAATGTAAGTCTCCGTGTTATTCAAATCCTCCAAGCTATACGGAGGACGTACCTTTGTCACATTTCCTTTATCTCGGCCATCCGCCTTTTCTTTATCTTTTTTCTTCCCTTTCGTCTTCATCTCCTCCTCTCGTCTAATCTTCTCGCGCGTCTCCTTCCGACGGCGCTCGCGCATAGCTGCTCGTTGCCTCCTCCTTTCGTCCAAAAGATCATCCTTGTCCTTGTCTTTATCCCCTTCCCGGGCCCACGGATTAGGTGCGCGCTCCCCTCCCCGGCGCAGCCGTGCCATCTTGGAATGCAGCTTCTCGCGCAGTGCTTCGATACCGCCTGACACCGCCATGGGCTGCATTTCCACGTCACTTGTGCCCTCGTCGTCGTCGGCGCCGAGGCCCTCCATGTCGACGTCGGCATTCACCGCCATGCCTTCGTCGTCCTCATCCGAGTCCGACCCTGACGGCGACGCCTTCCGCTTGCCCTTTCCAGACCCGCTTTGCTTTAGATACGCTTCGTTTTGAATGTCGAGTATCGATTTGTGGTTTGCGGGGTCGAGCTGGGCGTACAAGTAAAAAAATTGTCCGTCAATTGTGATTGGCTCCCTAGCGTACCTTTTCGCGCTTGGCCTTCTTCGATGCCTCTTTTATAGCCTGTTTAGGTGCTTTTTGCTTTTTACTGTGTTTCTGATACTTCGACGCAACCTGAAAAACGAGATGAAACGAGATGAGGAGAATGGGCGGCGGCTCGGTGCCGATTTTACATACCTGAGCCTCCGTCTCTTCGTTGACGATGTAGTATTGTGGCGGAATTAGTTTCAGTAGAGATTCGAATGTGTCATTGTGCTTTTCAAGAGAGGTCCTGAGGATGGCCGCCGGCGTAGGCATTTGGCAATGAAGTAGCAAGTCAAGTATGTAACAAGTTTTATTGACCGCTTCGTGAGGCACACACAATTCATAGGGTTAGGGTTAGCCAGACCTTGGCCATCACCAAGCCATCACACAGACTTCCACTTCTCAGAAATAGAATTTCTATACAATGTGTAGTACATATCATATTAGAGTAGTAAATGTAATCGATGTCTCCGTAGGCAAACCATCGTGCATGACCAATTAGTACAATCCAAAAATTACGAACAACCATAGTACTTATATAGCAAATGACAGAAACAAAAAATTCCACAATAAAAACACCTATGTGAGTTCATCAGGTAGTTGAGCTTAAAGGACAGCGAGCGACGCACAAAGTTCATTAGACTCCTACCACAGCGCCTCAGTCAATCGCGCACGCTCAAACGCAACCGCCTCCCTCCGCACAGCCTGGTACATCTGAACAATCTCATGCACCTGCAGCCACCTATCCACATCGTGTGCTTCGTACGGGTACACATACCGGAGCCGTGGAAAGAAGTAGTCAATATGACGTGCGAGGTGGAGCAGGTCGCGCAGCTCCCATGGGTCGTCCGCGCTCGCGATCGTTAGCGTATGTAACGCATGCACCGGCGTGTGTGGTGTGCCCGGAGAAACAAATGGAGGCAAGTCGCCCGTGTTGAGAGGAATGCGGAGGTGCCGCAGCCCGGGGAGGCGCCGCACGAGGGTGTATAGCGATGTGATCGTCGGCCGCACATGGCCCGCGCTGATGAACGGTAGGAGCAGTGTGTCCATGTTCGGCCATGCTAGGGCAAAGTTCTCAATGTTGGCGTCGCTGAGCTCCATGGCGTAACCTTCGAGCCGGAGATATGTGAGCTTCTTCAAAGGGAGCAGCGGTGCGAGGGCTGCAAGGGTGAGCTCGTCAACTGCGACTTCTTGTTGACCCGGCTGATGCACGAGAGCGATACGACGCAGGGTGTCCCTCCAGCGAGTCACGACATCTTGTAGAAAGACGGTTTTATTAGCGTCGGTTGTCGGAGCGATGGCAAAAAAGGTCTCCAGCGTGGTGGTGGCGATATGTGGCAAGAACGCAAAGGTAAACGAAATGGGGGCGGTGATCATAAGGCTCGTCAGGTTCCGTAGTCCGATGTCCTCGTCTAAATGTGGTATGACGGAGTTGGTGAAATCGATAGCCAAGTCGACAAGCCATGGCAGTCTTCCTATTTGCTGCAGAACCCCCATATCCAAAGTCTTCCCCATGCCTTGCAGTTCAAGCTCGCGCAAGTGTTCGAATCGTACCGCCATACGTAGCGTCTCGTACGACAGCCCAATACCGCGTAGGTTTATTTTTTCCATCTGGGCGCCATCGGATGACAACGTGTACAATATTGTCCCACAGAGTTTATCCTCAACGGCGGTGATGCCGCTGAGTTCAAGAGTCTGCAAAGAAGGCGACAAGAAAAGACATATTCCCGATATCAAGAAATCGTTCTGGTTTGTGGCGGGGCAGTGGAGGTGGCGTAGTGAGGGCAATATAGGCGCTGACCGCAGCTGCGCAAGGCGAAAATAGACGTGCATCGCGATGTCGAGTGTGTCTGGATCTCGCGTGTACGAGAATTTCCGTACTTTGAGCGCGTACCAATCAAAGCGGCCCCACTCCTCTGGTGATATAGGCCCTCGCAAAACCTGGTATACATTAGTTCATTGGCAACGATTTTCTGTGCAGAATATGCCTCACATATGTCCCGTCCGTCTGTATAAACGCAGGCAATACCTTGAGTAATGGAAAGAGGGAATCCAAATTCCTCCACAGACGGTCTAGAGCAGGTTCTAGAAAGGCCTTACAAGTCAAGGCGAGGCACAATAATGTTCGCCTGCTTGAGGCAATGTCGTCCGCGTCAACATCATCTTCGTATGACAGATACTCGCATATTTCGTCAAGAATATCAGGGTTGCTGTGGAACGGTAGTTTGGAAAATCTCGGATATTGTGCTTGCTGTAAATCCATCTGACCGTGATCTCTCGAAAACATGGGGGCGATGATAGATGTGAGCTCACTGTAAGATCTCGGTCAAATCACGGTCTCCCAAAATTTTGTTCCACGAGGCGTTGTTACGCGTCGACAAATCTTCGTTTTCGCGCAAGTGGTGACGATATTTCTGATAGTCCAAATGCCGACCCGCAGTGGACGTAGATTTGTGAGAGTGCAAACTTCAAAGTCATGTTGTTCAAAAGGTTCAAGTCCATTTCTATTGTCATGACCGCACACGTGCTTAGTCTCCTTCTCAGACCAAATAAAAGATGACAATCGATCTTATATAACACGTGCTAGTTATTAGCCGAGCTAGAATAGGCCCTCATCGCATTTGTTTCCTGACTTCCACCTTCAATCCATATCATTATGCCTTTTCAAGCGCCACGGAAAGCTATACTATCGAAAGAGCAACTGGAATACTTCCAGAAATCCAAGACACACGATGATATAGTCTCACACATTGAAACACTGAATAACGCCGTGGTCGGGTCTAAGCTTACCGATGAATGCTCACAATCGAATGTGAGTACACTCGTTCATCAGCCTAAGCTCGAAAACACATAGATGATCAGGGCGTCTTAGCAGTGCTAGGGCTGCTTGATGAAGTCGAGAAGATCGCCAAAGACACCCCGCCTGTGGATAATGCTGCGTCGCGATTTGGGAATCCTGCGTTCCGGACATTCTATGACAGGGTAGCGGAGGTGAACCTAATCCATGATAATCGAAGAAACGGCGACTGAATATCTGACAGCAATCACCAGAACTTCACTCTGCCCTATCGAACCTTCCCGCTGAGAGCATCCCGGAGATCTCAGTTTACTTCAACGAATCTTGGGGCAATCGGACACGGATCGACTATGGGAGTGGAATGGAGCTTAATTTCTTGTGCTGGTTGTACGTCGTGATTCTATGATTCTCTAACTATCGCATGAACGTTCGCAGAATATGCTTAGAACGGCTAGGAGTGTTGGAGGAGAGCGATCACAAGGCGATTGTTCTGAAGGTTTTCTGGAGGTAACAATGCTGTACGCTTGAGATTGGCGCACACTTACATTCCTGTAGATATATTCAAATTATGCGTGTCCTGCAGTCGTCGTATTGGCTCGAACCTGCAGGCTCGCACGGCGTATGGGGTCTGGACGACTATCACTTCCTCCCGTTCTTGTTCGGCTCTGCGCAATTGCGAGGCAGGTTTCGTTTTGACATTATCTGTCAATAAGTCACTGATATCCTGCAAGGACACAAATATATCAGGCCAAAATCCATTCACGATGCTGAAATCGTGGAGGAATATTCACAATATTATATTTATTTTGCTTGCATCGCTTTCATCAACTCCGTACGTTTGTCTATCAATTCACCAGAATACTGACTAATTCGTCCCAGATTAAAACCGCCTCCCTGCGATGGCATTCGCCCATGTTGGACGACATCTCCGCTGTAGGTTTCCCATCGCCGCCTGCTGACTTGGCGCTCACATCGCCTCCTTTGCAGGTCAAGACGTGGGACAAGGTCAACTCCGGGATGATCAAAATGTACCTCGCAGAGGTGCTTGGCAAGCTCCCTGTTATCCAGCACTTCCTATTCGGCTCGATCCTAACATACGACGGCCCCGAAAGTCCGCGGGTGGATGGGAACGAAGACGACGCGCACCGGGGGCATGCGCACGCCCACCCCGACCTTGGCGGTGCGGGTCAGCGGGAGGTTGGCTGGGGAGACTGCTGTGGCATTCCGGTGCCGTCTGTCTTCGCTGCTGCTCTCTCGGAGAAAGAGCCTGGGGCGAAATTGACGGGACCTGGAATTCGGCCAGTGCCCTTCGATTAGGATGTATAGTAGCGGAAGAAGTAAGGGTGTATTATACGCAATATGTGGAGGTATATCGGATTCTGATTCCTGTCGCGAACTTCGAGGAATAAGTGGTACTGAGTGGCACACGATGCACTGGCACGATGTACTATTCTCCTTGAGGGCGTGTGCGTGCACCAGGTAGATGAAGTCATTTGGTGGTTGTACTGTAAGTCCTATCTGAACGAGTTGAAACGGATGTGCAGTTGCCTGCTTCTTTTACGGATTTCTTAAGTTTATGTGCTGCGACTCTTATTCTTGTCTTCGATGGTAGCCTCCTCATGTACTGATTGTGATTGTGACAAGTATACATATGCGCTGATCCAGTAATTGATCTCAAGATGAGCGAACATGTATTCTTTGAATAATATTTGAACTTTGGCGAACCGTATTATCTTGTCGAATTGATATTGGCGCCCACTGTTTGCTGAATTGAAAGCCCCGTTCTATTTTTAGATCACCCCTCCAGCCTCCTCCAGAACTTTCAAATGACAGGACGGTGAGAACAAAAGTATTTTCGACCGAAGGCGTGTGTCAAGCTTGACATGGATCACGCTCGAGAGTTTGGAATGCTGTTATATTTTTGGTTGTGTGATGAAACTACGCCTCTAGCAGGCTTGGTCAACAAGTCGTTGATTTTCTAGCCGCCCACTTCACTGAGCCGCATCGAACAGATTGAAATTCCTCAATAACCATCAGCATGCTTTTCTCCGTCGACTCCACAGAGCCAATTGGGAGACAAAGCTGTTACAGTATTAGTCCCGATTTTCGCATATTCGGATGCATTGCATGACGTCGAGGTTGGTATTTACCCCGACCCCCCCGAATTTCGTCTGCGGCTCGCTGATATCAATGTTACTTACTCCCTCTGACAATCATCGTGAATCTGCTGAGAGTGTCAAGAAACTTCTGGCGTACCTCTAGTGTACTTTCAACTCTTAAATGAGTCTATTCGATTCTGCGATTGTTTTTATGCAGTGCTCGATTACATTTGTTAAAGTGGACATTACGCCTGCCTATTTATGATGCTCATGTCGTGAAGGAGGCTGTTTATGTTTGACGGTTACCTTTCACCGCAGGCGTGATTTAACAGTCATCGCCTTACTCAGCGGGAAGGTGACCACTCGGAGACCACGCGGTGGCGGCTTCAAGCGCTCCAGCCATGGGGCTTCTGCGGATGTGCAGGCGATGTTGAAGAAACTGGTAGAACAAATATTGTTTTGAGTGTTGCCTTGTACATGTGTGCCTAGGAGGGTGCAAGGTTTGAGCAGGAAGTTTGAGGAACAACGAGCATGGCCAATTGTGTACGGCAGCGTTGAGGAAGCGTTCGGCCAGGAGGGCACGTGGGAATTTCATACCTTACACCACGACCACCACCTCCTCCCTCAAAAACGCCCTTTGAGCGGTCTTCGCTGCCCGCTCAGCCTCCTGAACGATGCACAGACAGTCTTCAACGGCCATGAGCGCTCACCAGCGGCTCGAGGCTGCCACCGACCTTGCTCAACTTTCCCAAATATCGGACGACATCGTCGTTGCATGTCTTCGCGAACGGTTCATGACAGATACCATCTATACCCGCGTTGGAACTTCTGGCCTCATTGCCCTCAACCCCCACAAATACGTATCTTCGAATGCAGACTCCATCTTGCACAAGTATGCCGCCGAATACAGGGACTCGTCGGAGCACCAGGAACGGCTGCCGCCCCACATCTTCCAAATGGCCAACGACGCCTACTATCATATGCGGAGGACAACACAGGATCAATGCATTGTACTTAGGTGAGTCCGCTTGCCTCCTATGAGGTGTTCGAGGCTAATTCCCTTCCAGCGGCGAGACAGGCAGTGGAAAGTCAGAGAACAGACGATTGGCTATCAAGTCACTCCTGGAGCTCAGCGTGAGCAATCCTGGCAAGAAAGGCTCAAAACTCGCCAGTCAACTTCCCGCTTCCGAATTCGTTCTCGAGACATTTGGCAACGCTCGCACTCTTTTCAACCCTAATGCCTCTCGTTTTGGAAAATACACCGAACTCCAATTTTCTGAGAGGGGCCGCCTTACTGGCGTAAAGACACTCGACTACTACCTTGAACGAAACCGCGTATCAGCAGTACCCTCAGGCGAGCGTAACTTCCACATTTTCTACTACCTTGTCGCCGGAGCATCTCCGGAAGAGCGCCAACATCTCCATCTGCTGGATAAAACGACGTACCGCTACTTGGGCCACCGTGGGACAGTCGCCCGGCCAAACGGAGCTCGCGATGATGACGGTTTGCGATTTGACCAGCTTAAAATAGCTCTCAAGACCATCGGATTCTCCAAACGTCACGTTGCACAGACATGCCAGCTCGTTGCTGCCATTCTCCATCTCGGCAATCTTGAGTTTACTGTTGACCGAAACCGCAACGAAGATGCTGCCGTGGTCCGCAATATCGACCTGCTTGAAATTGTTGCAGACTTCCTTGGCGTGCAGCCGTCCGAGCTGGAAGCCGCCCTTTCGTACAAGACCAAACTCGTCAAGAAGGAACTGTGCACCGTCTTCTTGGACCCGGATGGCGCCTCCGACAATCGTGACGACCTGGCGAAGACGCTTTACTCGCTTCTTTTTGCCTGGTTGAACGAACACATCAACCAGCGCCTCTGCAAAGAAGATTTTACGACTTTCATTGGACTCTTTGATCTTCCGGGACCTCAGAACATGTCCAGCCGCCCTAACTCCCTCGATCAATTCTGCATCAACTTTGCCAACGAACGCCTGCAGAACTGGGTCCAGAAGAGCATTTTCGAGAAGCATGTCAGCGAGTATAACCTTGAGGGCATCTCGCGCTTTGTTCCGCAAGTTCCATTCTTTGACAACACGGAATGCATCCGCCTTATGCAGAACTCGCCTGGTGGCCTTGTCCACATCATGGATGACCAAGCTCGTCGCCAACCAAAGAAGACCGACCAGACAATGGTCGAGGCGTTCAGCAAGCGCTGGGGCAATCACTCGTCCTTCAAGACGGGCACCATTGACCGTTCCGGGTTCCCTACATTCACAGTCAGTCATTTCAACGGCCCCGTCACGTACTCCTCGGAAGGCTTCCTTGACCGCAACCTCGATGCAATCAACCCCGACTTTGTTTCACTGCTCCGTGGTGCCGATGGCTTCGAGGGGTCTGGCTCCAACAATCCCTTTGTCAAGGGTCTGTTCTCGGCGAAGGCGATTGCAATCCAGGCGCACCCGCGCAATGAGGACACTATTGTCGCGGCGCAGCAGGCCGTCAAGCCCATGCGTGCGCCGTCAACGCGCCGAAAGAACGGCCTCAAACGCATGCCTACTGTCAAGGAGAACGTCGACGTCGAGGAGAAGGATCGCGACGACGATGACGCTCTCGGGCCCCTTGGGCACATCACGAGCAACAGCCCATGCGTTGCTGGAGAATTCAAGGCGGCACTCGACACTCTGTTCGAGACGATCGACGAGACGCAGCCGTGGTATGTTTTCTGTATCAACCCGAACGACTCGCAGCTGCCGAACCAGCTTGAGGGCCGGAGTGTCAAGGGCCAGGTGAAGGCGGCGGGGTTGGTGGAGATTGCGAGACGCAGTGTGAATGTGTTCGAGGTAACGATGACTCCTGAGGAGTTCTGTGAACGATACAGCGATGGACTGGCTGCTGGTGGAGTTACGGAGGGCGACGACAGGGAGGTTATTGCGCAGGCGAGAACCGCATTCGGTTTGAGCGAGAGAGATCTGGTGCTTGGCCTTCACAAGGTATGTGTATCTGTTTTCACTTTTAGACCATTGTTTAATTGCTGTTATAGGTGTTCTTGTCGCAAGCGGCCTTCCATAAATTTGAAGATCAACTTCGCGCGAGAGACACAGAGGAGCAGAAGAGGAACCGTCTGCGCGATGCTGAAACGGAGGCTGGGGTCGGCCCACGAGGCACCCAAGATCCGTACGCCCCATACCGTTCGCCTCAGGAGGACGTAGAAACTTCTCCATGGGCAGGTCAATACACTGACGCCTACGCCGGCTCCAGTCAAGCGCTACCACTGGTTGCGAACGCCTCGCCATTCCAGCGCGCAGATGAATACGGTGACGACTATGAAGACAAGTCGGGCGAGGATTTCGACCACCGGAGCAAGTTCACGAGCCAACGCGACGACTCCGTGTCGAACTTTGGGTCCGAGTCGTATGCGCCGTCGCGCAACATGTTCCAGAACGCGGACAAGCACAGGCTGATGGAGAAGGAGGCACTCGCGGGCGAGATCCAGGAGGGCGAGACGACCGAAGTGCTAAAGGAGACGTCTGCGCGTCGTCGCTGGGTCGCGCTCTGCTGGATCTTGACGTGGTGGGTGCCGACCCCGCTGCTCACGCACCTTGGGCGCATGAAGCGCATTGACGTGCGCCAGGCGTGGCGCGAGAAGCTCGCACTCAACATGATCATTTGGGGTATCTGCGGCTGTGCGATCTTCGTCGTCGCGGTACTCGGTTTGCTTATTTGCCCCACGGAGCATGTGTTCAACTCGTCGGAGCTGGCGTCGCACTCGTTTGCGCTTAGCCCGAACAATGTCCTTGTCTCGATCAGAGGAGAAGTGTTCGACTTGACGTCCGTGGCGCAGACGCACGCGCGTGTTGTGGGTGTTGTGCCAACCAAGTCTATCCTTCAGTATGGTGGCACGTCGGCGGATAATATATTCCCGGTGCAGGTATGTTTATTTTTGCGAGAATGTGATGCGCAACTCATTATTGGGGTTTAGGTTAGCGCCCTTTGCAATGGTGTTAGTGGTTCGGTCAGCCCATATGTCACTCTGGATTCTGCGAACACCACGGATGTGAACGCCCAATACCACGACTTCAGGGTGTTCACTAACGACTCGCGTCCTGATTGGTACTTCGAGAGCATGGTTCAGATGCGATACCAGGCTCGTGTTGGATTTGTCGGCCTCACTCCCAAAGCGATCCGCAGCCAGGCTAGTAGCGGCCGCTCAATTGCCATTTACAACGGCTTGGTGTATGACATGACCACCTATCTAACAAGCCCTCCAGCCCTGCGCACTCCAGCTGGTACTCAAGCACCATCCGGCATTGATGTCAACTTCATGCATACCTCTGTCCTCGACCTCTTCAAGCTCAATGCAGGTCAAGATATCACGAAAAAGCTGAACTCGCTGGACATTGATAAGGACGTCCTTGCTGCACAGAAAGTCTGTCTGCGCAACCTTTTCCTCGTTGCTAGGGTGGACAACCGCCAGTCGACCCAGTGTCTCTTCGCCAACTACATCCTGCTCGCGCTGTCGGTCGTCATGGTCTCCATTATCGGCTTCAAATTCCTGGCTTCAGTCAACTTCGGCGCGGCGCGGGCCCCGGAGGACCATGACAAGTTCGTAATCTGTCAGGTGCCTTGTTACACGGAAGGCGACGTCTCGCTGCGCCGCACAATCGACTCGCTCGCACAGCTCAAGTACGACGACAAGCGCAAGCTCATCGTTGTCATTTGCGATGGTAACATTGTTGGGTCCGGTAACGACCGTCCGACGCCGCGTATCGTGCTCGACATCCTCGGCGCGGACCCCAATCTCGATCCCGAGCCGCTCAGCTTTATGTCGATTGGTGAGGGCGCGAAGCAGCACAACATGGGCAAGGTGTATTCCGGACTGTATGAATGCGCAGGCCATGTCGTCCCGTACCTCGTCATCGTCAAGGTTGGCAAGCCCACGGAGCGTTCGCGCCCGGGTAATCGTGGTAAACGTGACTCGCAGCTGCTGCTCATGCACTTCCTGAACAAGGTATGTTATTGAACACTGAAAGCGGTCGGGATATGCACTAACGCTGAGACAGGTGCACTTCAACTCGCCGATGAACCCGCTCGAGCTGGAAATGTATCACCAGATCAAGAATGTTATCGGTGTCAACCCCTCGTTCTATGAGTATTTGTTCATGGTGGATGCTGATACGACTGTCGACCCCATGTCTGTTAACCGGTTGATCTCGGCGTGAGTGGTCTTTTCAAATTATCGTACTCTGCTTATTTAGCATCCCTTCAGTATGATCCACGACAAGAAACTTTTGGGAGCTTGTGGTGAAACTGAATTGGCAAACGCAAGACAATCATTGATCACGATGATGCAGGTCAGTACTCACCCTTCATGACACTGGATTTTCTTCTCTGACCCTTTCTCGATAGGTTTACGAGTACTTCATTTCCCATCACATGGCGAAGGCATTTGAAAGTCTTTTCGGCTCAGTCACTTGTTTGCCTGGTTGTTTCACGCTATATCGTCTGCGGACTCCCGACACTCACAAGCCCTTGCTCATCTCGAACCAGCTTGTTCATGGCTATTCGGAAAATCGTGTCGATACCCTACACATGAAGAATCTCCTCCACCTCGGAGAAGATCGGTACCTAACAACGCTCCTGCTTAAACACTTCCCTCGATTCAAGACGCAGTTCATCCGCGACGCACATGCCTTCACTGTTGCTCCCGATGACTGGAAGGTCCTTCTGTCTCAGCGTCGTCGCTGGATCAACTCGACTGTGCACAATCTTGGCGAACTTGTTTTCCTGGAGCAGCTGTGCGGCTTCTGTTGTTTCTCTATGCGGTTCATTGTTATGATTGATCTCTTGTCGACTCTTACTCAACCTGTTACTGTTGCCTACGTGAGTTTATTGTTCATGTTTTTTGTATCGGAAAATACTGAATAAATATCCTTCCAGATCGTGTATCTCATCTACCTCACGGCTGGATTGCACAAGGCGATTCCTCAGCTGTCGTTGATCATGATTGCGGCGATTTACGGTCTTCAAGCACTGGTCTTTGTACTGAGGCGCAAGTGGGACATGATTGGGTGGATGTTCTTCTACATCCTGGCTGTTCCTGTGTTCTCGTTCTTCCTTCCCTTGTACTCGTTCTGGAAGATGGACGACTTCTCGTGGGGTGCGACTCGTGTCGTTCTGGGAGAATCCGGCAAGAAGATGATTGTTCATGTACGTATCTCTCGTTCTTTGGCAACGATATAAGCTGATGACGCGGCGTTCAGGATGAGGGCAAATTCGATCCACGCTCCATTCCGCTCAAGTCCTGGAGTGACTATGTAAGCCTACTTGTACGACATGTCTTATTCAACCGTTGATTAACTCTTCGTAGGAAAACGAGCTCTGGGATAAGGAATCGAATCACAGCATTGGTTCGTGGGTACCGCCGATGAAGGGCAAGAATGAAGGCTACCCTGAATCGCACACCGCATCCCTCTACGGTCGCGAAACGGTTTATGAGCCTCGAAGCTTCTCGCCAGCGCCATCTCAGCTGGGCATGTACCCCCCGCCGAACTACCAGTCCGGCAGGAATACACCGCAATCTCCCTTCAACCACCTGCATGAGACCGCTCTCCTACAACCCGTACCTTCGCGGCCCGTGACCAACTATCTCGACATGCACATTCCGCGAACAGGCACCCCAGAGGATGTAGACCTACTGGGTGGTGGGGGCGGGCCGTCCGACGCCGACATTGAACGTGCCGTCAACGAGGTGTTGCGTATGGCTGACCTCAACTCCGTCACCAAACGCGAGATCCGGCGTCAGCTCGAGGACCACTTCGGGACTGACTTGACGTCCCGTAAGGCGGTTATCAACGCGGCCATCGACCGCGCACTTCTTAATCAAAATTAGGTACTACATTATTCCCTTGCTTTCCAGGACTAGGACTGTCCCTTTCTGAACTATATCTATCACGACCCTTCCATGCCTGCCTTTTCGGTCGTCGCTCATATACTGGTACATTGGACTTCGATCCCACTCCCTCCTGCCCCACAATTACCCACCACAGATACACATAGTAATACTATCTCCTGTCATTTACATCCGGACTTATCAGCCACCACGTTTACATCATAATTGCATAGGTAGAATAATGGGACATTTTATACGCGAATTGTTCGCCGGAGTGTGATTTGAAGGTTGTGTGCAATTTATCTTGACGATTTTTAGATGGATTTAGCCAATTACAAATTGGGTATGGCGGTAACTTCAGAACACGAATAACTGTTTCTTGCTGTTATATCCATTTGTCCCACTGAGCATTTGACCAGAACGAGTTCCTTCAGCTTCGGGACGCTGGGCGCCAACTTTTTGACGCCCGTGCTCACAAACTTATCACGTGTGTTGGTCAGAGTCTCGGACGCGACCGGTGGCAATCAGCGGTCCAAACGTCTTTCATCTACTTGCATACCCAAACTCAAGCAACTTTCTTTTACTCGCAACTGGCTCACAACCGCTCTTTCCGAAATGACATGAACTGTTTACTCCAGATCCGGCAATGAATCGGCCCCAGGATCAGACATGACGCATATGTCTAGCAGCGATCTTGCCTGGCGGTGGAGTTGAAACCCTCGTAGGTTAGCCTGATTCATGGAACTATCGTGTAAATATCTTCCTCCTAACCATGAGCAACTCTGGTTATCCTTCGGTCATACCACTCTCAGACGAAGCAAGAGAACAAGAATTATGCGACCTGTCACTACATGTCCCTCCTCCGGTTCACCATACGGCCCCAGAATCTTTTCAATCTCCCAGGTCGCATGGTCAAGTTTCTTTGGACTACTTTGATCGAGAGGGAATGAATTCCCTCTCGCGAACTCTCAGCAAACCCAGTGGCCAACACGCTGATTCCGCTGCTCGTCAACCCTCAGACAAGGAGAAGGAACGGGGGCCACTACATGTCTCCCCTCCAGTTCACAGTGACTCTGATTCCCTATCTCCGTTGGCGAACACATGTTCTCGAGTATCGGTCGATTATTTTGACCCTGAAGGCGCCCGCTTTCTTTCTCGATCTCTTAGCGGTCTCAGTTTTTCCCCCAACCGCTCCTCATCTTTACATGACCAGTCGCTACGCACTTCAGAAGCCACGACAGCCAGAGATGTAACTGACGAGCCTTTCGATTTTGAAAAAATTGTTCGGGGTTATCTAAAGAAGTACGTCGGTATATACGATAACGTATCAGTTTCTAAACTTTAAACAGAGTCGATGAAGCTCAAATTAAAACGCGTACCCTTGGAGTTGCATTTCAGAACCTCTCGGTGGTCGGGGTCGGAACATCGGCGGCATATCAAGGGACTCTGGGCAGCATGTTCAACTTCTTGAATACACTCGGTGCTATACGTCAAATGCACAATCCACCTCAACGAAACATACTGAGTGGATTCGAAGGGGTCGTTCGTCCGGGAGAAATGCTCTGTAAGTGCCCAATTTGCCATCATCATGGAACAAGGCTTCATTGGCATTGCAGTGGTTCTTGGTCGACCCGGATCCGGCTGCAGCACACTCCTCAAAGTACTGGCGAATCAACGCGATGAATTCCGCTCAGTCAACGGGGACGTTTATTACGACTCTATAACTCCTGCGCAAGTCAAAAGCCGCTGTCGTGGCGACGTACAGTACTGCCCAGAAGATGACGTTCACTTCCCGACGTTAACCGTGGACCAAACAATACATTTTGCGGCGAAGACAAGAGCACCGCAACCCCGTATCGAACAAGTGTCCAGAGCAGCCTTTACGCGTCGGGTGACCGAGATCTATCTGACAGTCTTTGGACTCAATCATGTGAAAGGCACCATGGTCGGAGATGCTTCGATACGAGGTGTCAGTGGTGGCGAAAAGAAACGTGTTTCGTGCGTTTTCTTCTGGTCATCAGATGGAATAACTCATTCAATAAACAACAGCATTGCGGAAGCTCTTGCGACCAGAAGTCTCATAACGTCGTGGGACAAGTACGTCGAATTGTTCATGTTGAGCGTGACACCTCATGCTCACAGTTTTCATTTAGCTCTACTCGTGGTCTTGATTCTAGCACTGCTCTCGAATTTGTTCGGGCTCTGAGGATAGCTACCGATCTTGTTAAGGTCTCAACTATCGCCTCTATATACCAAGCAGGCGAGAACCTCTTCAACACCTTCGATAAGGTCTGCCTGATCTACGAAGGGCGAATGGTTTATTTTGGCCCTGCAAATCTCGCTCGGCAATACTTCATCGACATGGGATATATTCCCAAACCACGCCAGACGACACCCGACTTCCTCGTGTCTGTGACTGACCCGCTAGGGAGGACTACGGTCACTTCCGATAACGACACGAGGAACACTGAAATGCGCGGCCGCCCGGTTCCTCAAACGCCTGCTGAATTTGAGGATTATTACAAAGCTTCTAACATTTGCGATATTAACCACGCGGATGTCGAATCTTATAAACGGGCCAATGTCAACAAACGCGAGAAGTTCATTGCCTTCAAAGAGAGTGCTAGGGCGGATCATTCGGCTCATACGCGTCTGAGGGTACGTGTTTTTTGCTTTTGAAGTGTCAGCGACGCCGATTAAAACTTTCTATAGAGTCCCTATATGATATCTATACCAATGCAGGTCCGGATAGTAATGCTGCGTCGTGCCCAGATTCTAAGAGGAAGTTGGGTAACGCAAGCTATCTCTACAACGTGAGTGTGTTTAACTACTATAAAAATTTTCGCATACCAATCTCCTATTCAGAACATTTGTTTTGCAAGCTGTTATTATCGGTACTACATTCTTGAAAACCCCTGACACGACAGCAGCCTACTTTTCCCGTGGAGGTGTTCTTTTCTTGTGAGATTCACCTTTGTATATGACTTTAGATCGACTGATGGAGCGACAACGCAGTTCGGTCTTCATCCCAGCCCTGTTCAGCATGTCCGAAATTCCAGCTCTGTTCGCTCAGAGGCCAATTGTGATCCGGCACCAAAAGGCTGCCATGTACCATCCTATGGTCGAGGCTCTGGCCATGACCCTGGTCGATATACCGATCACTCTGGTGACCATGATTCTTTTCAGCGTCATATTATATTTTGTCGTCCAGCTTCAACAGACTGCCGGACAATTCTTGTGCGTGTTGTGAACCTTTTCTCTTATGGTCGTTGAATTTAATCGGGGTACGTCGATTAGCATATATTTCTTGTTTGTGCTGGTGGTTGCAATCTCCATGAAGGCGTTCTTCCGCGCCCTGGCTTCCGCGTTTCCTAGTGAAGCTCCCGCGCAAGCACTTGCGGGAATATTGCTCCTCGCGCTATCACTATACACTGGCTACCAAATTCCTCGACCCAGTATGATTGGCGCCCTGCGTTGGATATCGTATTGCAACGTACGTATTTATTTCTAAACGTTGGAGTCTTTTTTTAAACACCCCACTAACGAGATTCGTGTAGCCTGTTCTATATGCGTTTGACGCTATCATGACAAACGAGTTCTATACCCTGGATGGCACCTGCTCTACGCTTGTACCGTCGGGCCCGGGCTACGAAGGCGTCTCCCTGCAAAATCAAGTGTGCACCGTCGTTGGCTCGGAACCCGGGCTTGCTCGCGTCAGTGGAAGCAACTACCTTGCGCTGTCGTTTGGGTATTATCGCAGAAATCTCTGGAGAGTCAGTATATGTCGTACCTTACTCCTGCGTGATATGCTAATCACGCGTTCTGCAGAATTTTGGAATTCTCGTGGCGTACGGGGTATTCTTCTTGCTCTGCCTTCTTGTGTTCACGGAGATCAACACCGGAAGCGCATCAGAGGGTTCCGTGCTGCGCTACAAACGAGGGTCCCAGGCTGAAGTAATCAAGGAGGCTGAGGCCGAGACTACCTCCGCGGGTGATGAGGAAAAGACACGCGCCACAGCGACGCCGTCAGTGGCAACCAGAAACACTGGGCAGGAAACTCTCAGCGAAAAAGACAAGACCCTCAAAAAGCACGTTGGCGGCCAGCTGAAGATGGCTAACACGTTTTCATGGCAGAATATTCGGTACACTGTTTCAGTTTCTGGGAGTAAGAGGCGGCTTTTGGACGACGTCTCTGGGTTCGTGGTTCCAGGCAAGTTGACGGCCTTGATGGGGGAGTCAGGCGCGGGGAAGGTATGTTCCGTTGGATCATTTGTCGTGGCTTGTGCTCATGACTCTTTAGACAACCTTGCTCAACGTGCTTGCCGAAAGAGTGCACACAGGGGTTATCACTGGAGGCCGCTTCTTCAACGGCCAAGCGCTGCCGACCGACTTTCAGGCGCAGACCGGGTATTGCCAACAGATGGACACGCACACTACGCTGACTACGGTGCGAGAGGCGCTAAGGTTTTCCGCGAGGCTGCGGCAGCCATCGAGCGTGCCTACGGCCGAAAAGGATGCATAGTGGGTGACATCCCTGCGCCTATTGAGCTGAATACAGCTGATATTCTAATAAATAGCGCCGATAAATGCTTGAAGATGTGCGGACTGGAACTGTTTGCGGATGCGATTGTTGGTTCCTTGGGCGTTGAGCAGAAGAAGCGGACGACGATCGGTGTCGAGCTTGCGGCTAAGGTGAGCTTTCTTTCGACTAGTGGTTGTAGTCGATTTTGAATGAAAATGTGTATAATTAGCCTCAACTTCTACTTTTTCTCGATGAACCGACTTCTGGTTTAGATTCGCAGAGTGCATGGGCCATCATGTCATTCTTGCGTACACTCGCGGACAACGGCCAGGCGATCCTTTGCACGTAAGTCGTGTTCTGGCTGCAATATTATCTTGGCTAACACCTTGACCTTCAGGATACATCAGGTACGACTTATATAGACTCTGGATTTAAGCTCTGGTTTCTGACGTTCGACGCAGCCCTCCGCAGAGTTGTTTTCAGTACGGCTTTCTTCTAATCTTACAGCGGCTGCGTTTATCAACTATCATTCAGGTTTTTGATAGACTCTTGCTCCTCCGAAAAGGCGGTCAAACCGTGTATTTTGGCGACCTTGGTGAAAACGCGCAAGACCTCATCAGCTATTTTGAAAAAGGTGGCGCACGACGCTGTAAAGACGGGGAGAATCCGTTAGTCCCGCCGCATCTCTGTTGTGTTACATCGACCTAACGGCACGCTTAGAGCTGAGTACATGCTCGACGTGATAGGCGCAGGTGCAACGGCCACCACCGACCGCGACTGGCATCAAGTTTGGCTCGATTCAGACGGGTGCCACCGACTGCAAGCCGATATCGAAGACATTCATAACGAAGGCCGCAAGAGGCCCCCGATTTCAGCGACCTTGTCGACGCGCTTCGCCTCGCCGTGGGTGTACCAGCTGCACGAGCTGCTCAAGCGGCAGAACTTGGTGTACTGGCGGAACCCAACGTACCTGATGTCAAAACTAACGCTGAATATCATCGGAGGGCTCTTCATTGGCTTCACTTTCTTTAAGGCGAAGGATTCTATTCAGGGGAATCAGAATAAGCTATTTGTGAGCTGATTTTTCCAATAGTGGCGAGTCTCACTGATTGAGGATATAGGCTATTTTCATGAGCACTATTCTGGTAAGATTGGAAGACCATGGGTGGGTGCATGTACTGATTAAAGCAATTCTAAGAGTGCGCCGCTGGGAGGACAACTGCATGTTCCGTATATCAAGGTAATTGTCGTATTCGTTCAAATATAAACAACCGACCTAAACATACTGTAAAAGACGCGAGACATCTACGAGATCCGAGAAAAGGCAAGCCGGATGTACCACTGGTCTGCACTGACTACCACGCAAATCCTGACGGAGCTGCCGTGGAACATCCTGGGGTCGAGCCTGTTCTTCCTGTGCTGGTTCTGGACGGTTGGCTTTGAGAGCTCGCGTGGGGGGTTCACATACCTCATGTACGGCGTGTGCTTCCCGATATACTACACCACCATAGCGCTCGCGGTGGCGTCGATGTGCCCCACGGCCGAGATCGCGGGGCTCATGTTCTCGTTCCTGTTTGCGTTCGTGCTCACGTTGTAAGTCTGCCCAAAAAATCCCCTTTCAATCATCTGCTGATTCGCTGCGGAACGTAGTGATGGCGTCCTACAGCCGTACCGCCAGCTTGGGTGGTGGCAATGGATGTACCACCTGTCGCCGTTCACCTACTTGATAGAGGCGCTGCTAGGCCAAGGTGCGGATTATCGTCTACGTTACGACCGCTGCTGATGCGCAACCTTCTCGCAGCGATTGGGAATCAGCTCATCACATGTGCGGACAAGGAGCTCGTCACGCTGCAGCCTCCCGCGGGGCAGTCGTGTGGCACGTTCCTCGCGCAGTATATATCGAGCCGCGGCGGATACCTCACGAATCCAGACGCGACGGCGGGGTGCCGGTTCTGCTCGAGCCGGACGACAGACGAGTGGATGGGGCCGGCGTTCAATATCTTCTACCGGCACCACTGGCGCGACTTTGGGTTTTTCTGCGCGTACATTGTGTTCAATGTGAGTGACGAACGGTTGATGTGTGGGGTTGGTGTGCTGATGGGTGCGTTAGATCTGCGCGGTGTATCTCCTTACCTATTTCTTCAGAGTGAGGAAGCATCGGCGGCTAGGATATGTGTTGAAGAAGGTGCTGGGGCTGTTTGAGAGATTCAAAGTGAAGTCTACCTGAGTTGTTAACTGTATAATGTACCATGCTGTATTTTTTAAAATATCTGTAGCTTTATTCTTTGAGGGAAGCCGTCGCGAGAGTCAGGTAACGTAAAAGGCTGTCAGCTACTTAGTTGCCACCAGTTGGTTTTACTAGTATACTTTCGAGCCAGATAGCGTTGTCCGAGTCGAAGTACGCTTGATTAATTAGTCGAATCGTGCACCTTTCTCCATCTTTCGTTCCTCAACCTTTGTTTATGTTCGTAAGTGGGGTTGGGTAGATGGCGAGTAGATGTATTAGTAAAACTTGAGTAGAACGGAGTCAAAACCAGTCAAAGCGTGATGGACCTGAGTGAGTTGCTCACTTTCGAACTCGAACTTTATTCTCAGAATGGAAATAAGTTATTTTTAGAAAATTGCCGGCCGAGACCTGCCGG
>JAEKIV010000295.1:0-70962 GCA_016801325.1 Hypholoma fasciculare
GCCCGTGTGGTACACGGGTGATGCCGTCTGAGTACCGTTTTTTTGACGGCCGTACCCGTACCCGGGACGGTTGGCAGCCCTAGTCAAAGCCCTGCCTCCATGAAATGCTCTGGATGTTCGAGAGCATGGTACTGCAACAAGATGTGCCAATCGGCCAACTGGTTTCTCCATAAGTTCAAGTGCGACACGCGAGACAAGCTCACAAGCGCGGACTATCTTGGTCTTGCCTGTGCGCTAAGCCGGTTTCCGCTGGACAAGCAGGCGCAAAAAGACTTCGGCTTCCAGCGCGCGTTCTCGTCCCCGAACCAGCAGGCACTACTTTGCATGTACCAGGATCTCATCTATCATCGGGGCGTCCCCGTGAAGACTTTGCACCGCTGGCAGACGCGCGGTGTCCTCATTGGAGAAATAAAGAAGACATACGAGGCATTGCCCTTTGAGTTACGTGGCGAGCACTATGCCTGGTTTCTCGAGAATGAGTGGATGCTCGACGGGAAAGCGGCTGAGGAATGGGGCGAGGCACACGCAAACGAGAACGTTCAAACGGAGGTGCGCCGGCTGGGGTGGATGTACTTTGGGGGTCTTTGGAGCGCGACTGACATCGAAATCCGCACCACCGTATCTAAATGGTCCATCCCGAAGCAGGATTGTTTCTATCTCGCTGGGACCATATTCACCTACGAGCTGTACCCAGGACTGGAAGATGATCTGTCGATACCTTTCGGGTTCTGCGCATATAACCAAGATGTTGCCGGCGATCTTTCTGGAGCGCAGCTCATCATCATGTATCACAAGCTCTTGGACGCGAGCAGCTTCGCCGAGTTCTTCGCCGCATACGAGACATCTCAGCTTCCTGCGTTATTCACTTCAAAAGGCCTAGGCGACGAGCTACACCGCGATCACCCTGTTGTTGTCGACATACTGAAAATCGCACCCAGCCCACAACACTCGGTGTGGTTTCTGAGACAATTCATCTTCCGCGGCGTCAAGGTGGACGAGAAGAATCTTTCCTTCTCTGTCCCTTGTCGCCGTGTGCTCGTGGACTATGGATTCCTGAACTCCCAGACGCTAAATGACTTTATGGATTTGCTCAGGATGTACGAGAAGCTGTTCAAGGAAACAACCTGCGATCCGCTTGACCTGCATCGCGCCTTCACTGCAGGCAAGCTGTATGCGTATGTCCGAAAATTTGTCAAGCTCGATGAGAAGGAGAGGTACAAACGACTACTATCTCCCTGGCAGCCATCTGGTAGATTGTTCGTGGGACCGATATGGGCAAAATTGGACATGATCGAAGGCGATCCAGAAAAACGAATCGAATCCTTGACTTGGGCACCTCTTCTCAGGGATTAACTGCACATATATGCACTCCGGAGACTGGTTACGGATCCTTTGTTATTCTTTTCACCTGTACCTAGCTTGCGAAGGCCGGATGACTTTCAAGGCAAACTTGAGCACTTTCATATGTCTGTGGTATATTCAGGCTGACGTCGCTCTTCTCGACTTGCGCTTCGAGGAACAAGCCGGGTAACCACCCAAATACGAAGGTCAGTTAACAGCCAATTCGAGCACCTCCTCATGATGCGCACACTAGAAGCAGCATTCGACGGCGTAGCGACATCGTGTGTACGAAAACAAACGGTCTTTCTTCTCTTGCAGTCTTCGGTCCTTGCCAAGGGCTCGAGGCTTCTCAGCCAATTTACTTATTTCTGGGTTGGATACATGCGGGTGCGCGCGCCGCGCTCCCGAAAGCCGCTCGAGATTCGGAATTGGACCTAGTCAGGGCCCTGTCGGCGTGGTCCGAGCATGGTTATTCGGATATTGTGACGCGCGCTATGCTCGTTGGGGGTGGCGGCGGCGCCCATGCGGGGAGGGCGCTGATCGACGCGCTGACGCGCACGCGACGTCGCGTGTCGGTTTGATCGCCAGTGCGCCACGCTCTTTGAGTGCATCGATACGAGGCGCGGCGCACCAGCGCCCCGTGCGAGCAGGCGCCTCTTTAAGTCCGCCTCGCTGTCCGATGCCTGCCGTATGTGGTCGTCACCGACGGCAGCCGTGGGTGTGCTCGAGGGCGTGGCGTCCCACACCTTTACTTAGGCCACACCAGCCTATTGTTGAGCCGCAGGACTTGGCGACACCCTGAGAGCGCGACGGTGGCTCGGGCAGCAGGCGATCTGACGCCATCGCGGACGTAGGGAAGCAGGCTGCTTTCCGGAAAGCTATTCTCGTTCTCATTTTGACTTTGGGGGATGTCGCGTTCTCACTCCTGCCAGCCTTGGTGCGAACGACGACGAGCGCATTGCGCAATGCGCATGCACCTACAGGATTTTCTTCGGGCAACCGGCGGAGGGTGGCGACATTGGCGCTTGATGGCTGCGTGTTATACATGCATGTTTTAGGCTCGTCCGCAGGAAAACATACCAGCATTCCGATCCAACAGCAAGCATCGAGGCAGGTGATTCCGTGCACAGCCAGCGTCAGCAGCTGTCAGTGTCATGAACCCAGCGAAGCCGCTGTCTGATGGTTGGTTGGGCACACCCCAAATTCTAAAATGGCTGTGTATCGTCGCGGCGATGTTCCGTGCATTGAGCAAAGCGAACAGCTAGCTATTTATGTGCTTCGGCAGCACGGGTCTTTTGCAGTGGGGCACGGAGGGGCGTTGTGGATACTTCATATCGCGGAACGAGAGTTGGGATGGTTCTTCCTTATCTTTTAGACGCGGGAGACCCTGTGCGTGGTCAGCAGACCTAGTACTAGTAGTAGCGCTGGTCTCGCGCGCGTTCCCACTGAGGCTCTTCCTCCGTTTTCATACAAACTTTGGCTGTCAAGCCCGCGAGTTCAAACGTTCAAGCTTCAAAAGCACGAGGAGGTCGGGGGACCTACATTCCCCCCTGTGGTGGTAGTCCCCGGATAAGTGGCACAACGTTCCAAACATCCAACTTTCAATTTCCAACATTCATCTTTTTAAAATTCTGTCAGCACCCCATCCATCCACCCATCACAGAACCACAAGAAAATGTTATTCCCGGGCGGACAACAAAAAGGACGGGGCTATTTAAGTTACATTGCAATACATTTTAACATTGGGCTTCGAACTCGTCTTCGCCGCAGCACCGGCGCCCCGAAATAATATGCGATGGGCGTGCTCGTTGGAGTCGCGATAAGCCGCAAGCGTCATGGGCAAGTACAAACGCATGCCCTGGAAAGGAAAGCGACGTTTTGGACATTTCGAATTGCACTGGCGGCCGGCGCGGCCGGCGCGCTGCTCTCGCACACGCGGAGCCGAGCAGTGCGCGTCCGACGCGCAGCGACGCTCCCATGTCTCTCCATCTGAAATAATACACACGAAATACACGGCGGAGAAGCCCGTAAGAATGTCTCTTTGCGAAAAGCGACCAGAACCCAGAAGACGCACGACGGGAAGCATACTTACTTTTATATACATAGCCTGCCCTTCGCGCCTAAAATACCGAACGGCAACCGTGTCCGCAAACGCTATCAGCATACTTACTTGAGGCAAGAACAAAAGACGAATGACGCGCAGGCGCAGAAGTCGAAGTGCAGGCGATGCGCCGTGCGAGCGCCGCGCCTGGAAGGGGTTTACAACCTTCGCAAAGCGAAGCGCAGTGATATATTTATCGGACCCCGCTTGCTGGGCGCGCCCACGCCCGCCAGAATCAACATAGGGAAGCGGGATACGGAGCGCGCTGCCACTACTGAGCGACAGCGCTTCTGGGCGCCGGTGCGGCGATTGCGCGCTGGGCTGGGGCTTTAAAGTTTGTTTATTGCTTACTTTCCAGACAGGCGCGTCTGTATAACCCAGTGCGTCTAGATACCTACCCGCTAATTCACTTTTCACACCGCGTCTGCGCGCGAAGCGTGTTCAATTATAGCGTCCAATGGCTGGCGCGCAGCTGAACACGCCTGCGCTAGAGCAAATGCAGCATCATCTAAAAGTACGCGTTCAATTCAATTCAGCGGTATTGCACAGCACGACGCGTGCCAGCGTCCAGCAGCCCGGCGCACATTGACGCAGGCCAGACACAGCTGGTGTGAGTATGTATGCTATTAAAATATATAAACCCGTACGTGCAGCGAGCGACACAGACGGTACTCAAGTATCACGAACGTACGCAGAAAAGGCGATTGAAACGGGGACGCATAATGATATATTGGCGTGCAAGGCAGTGGGATGTAAGTAAGTATGTACTAAGTATGAATGCAGCGGATCAGTATTCAGCGAACAATGCGGTGCGGGGTGTAAAGGCGGTGCAGGAGGAGAGGAAGGGTAGGCCTGTCAATGCAGTGCGTTTTGTTTCGGTTTTGGTGTGCGCTTTGCTGGTGGCGGGGTGTGTATGGGGAAGTGAGGGACCAGGGCAAGGTATGGACAGGGCAAGGGTAAGGGAATGCTCGTGGGCGTATGTATGGGACAGGGAGGGAGGGAGGGAGGTGTAGAATACAGGATATCAACGAGCGAGTGTCCGCAGCGAAAGAAAGCTGGGCGAGCGGAATATGGAATGGGATGTATGTATGTATGTATGTATGCGTACAGAGCGGCGTGGGGGGTAATAAAGAGACAGCAATAAACACGAAGACGAAGACGGAGCAGGTAAAAGATGGTGGTGGTGATGATGGTGGTGGTACAGTACACTAGCGAAAGCAAGGCGAGAAAAATAAAAACACGAGCATGGCGCCGCGGCGGCGGCCATAAGTAGAATGGAATGGAATGAGCAACGAGCAACGAGCGGGCGGCGAGGCGGGCGCTCCGGGAAGACGGGTGCGTGGAAATGGAAAGGAAGACGAGCGCATGGAAAGGACAACGAGCGCATAAAAATGGAATGGACAACTCGCGCCCAGCAAGACACGCGCTGGACAACACGACACGAGACAACACGAGACGCGCGCCTACACATGCCTACACCGGCACCGTAACCGGCACCGCGAGCACCACCACGAGCACTATCCCACTCACGAGCGCGGCAAGCGCCGCGCTGCGCACGACGATCTCCCAGTGCGCGCGCACGACGGCGGGCGCGAGGACGCGCGCGAGCGGGACGGCGAACGCGGGCACGGCGCGCCACCAGTCTTGCTGCTGCTGCGCCTTGTCCTTGTCCTTTTTGCTGCCTGTGCGTCCATTTGCGTGTCTTCCTTTGCTGCCTTTTCCACTGCTGTGTCCGCGTTTCCCGCCCTTGCCATGCGCACCAGATCCATGCACGCCGCCCTTCCCCTCGACATCGCGCGCCCACGCCTCCCGCCCCGCTGCTGCGTACCCATCCGCATCCGCATCCGCATCATCCATGTGCGTCTTCTCCGAGTCCGCGCTCCTCCTCCCTCCATTACCACCCGCGTCGCCGTCGCCCAACCCTCCACCCGCGATGCCACCCGCAATGCCCATCTCGCCGCGCCAATACGCGCTGCTCCAATGCGGCTCCATCTCCCCTCTCCTTCCGCCCTCCTCACCACCGCGCCCTGTTTCTCCATCTCCGCGCCCAGTCTTCGAATGCGAATGAGCATCCTTCGCGTCCTTCGAATGCGCATCCTTCGACTTCGAATTCGCATGCGCGCCCTTGGGACTAGGCCCCGAAGGCCGCTCGAGGAACCCGATCTGCAGCCTCCGCCGCTCGAGCCCGCAGCGCTCCTGCATGCGCGCGAGCGCACCGCGCAGGCCGCGGGCGCGGGCGGCGGCGCGTGGGATCTGGATGGGCGAGGAGGGGATTGGGATGGGCGTGGAGGAGGAGGGCGCGGGGAAGTGGTCTTGGTATGCACTTGGGTTTGGATGGGCGAAGTCGTCGTGATACGCGCTCGGGTACGCATTTGAGTTGTACGCGTCCGGGTGCGTGTGGTGCGGATGCGCGTATGCGGCGGCGGCGTGGTGGTGGTTATGGTTGTAGTTATGGTGGTGGTGGTGGTTGTGGTTGTGCGACTGCGACCGACGCCCACGCACCCCGCCCCCACCCCACACCGGCAGTCCATCAAAATCAAACGGCGCAACGCGCTGATGCTTCGCCGGGCGCGCAATCGCACGCGCTAGGGCGGCGTCGTCGTCCTCTCCTCCCAAGTCATCATCCGCATTAGCGCCGAGGGCGTGTGTTGTGACAACACGCGACTCGACGCCGTCCGCGTCCGCGTCAAGCGAAGAAGAAAGGGTGAATGCGTGTATGAACGTCGCCGTGCCCGTGAACACCGTCGCCTCGCTCGCGCCGGACGCAGTCGACGCCGAGCGCACCGAGCGCGTCCCCGTCCCCGTTCCCGCCAACAACACACGCGGAATCGCAAGCGGCATCGCATGCACCGCACCACTCCCACTCCCATCTCCCTCCCCATCTCCCTCGCCCTCGCCGTCGTACCCCTCCTCTTCCGACCCCCGCCCCTCGTCCCGTATCGAGTCGGATTCCAGCGCCGAGAAATCCACCCCGCCCACAACCCCATACCCCCTCATAATCATCCCATCCGCATCCGCGTCCCAGTCCAGCGCGCTCTCCGGTCTCGGCGCATATAGATCACTCCCCGCGCCACCGCCGCCGCCGCCGCCGCGGGCCTCGTCCGCGTGCGCGTCGGCGTCGAAGTACGCTGGGGATATGCGGATGCCGTCGCCGTCCGAGGCGGAGGAGGCGAGCGACGCGGTGGAGTGGGAGGAGGCGGTGGATAAAGAGGCGAGCGAGCCGGCGGAGGCGGAGGGCGAGCGCTTGGGCGGGTTGTTATTGTGGTTGGTGGTGGTGGTGGGGTTTGTGGCAAGGTGCGCATGGGTATTGGACGGAGCGTGGGCGGCGTCGGCGACTTGCGCTATAGGCGCGAACGGCGGGAGGGGCCGCGGGCGGGAGATCCGAGGACGCGCGAGCTCGAAGCGGCGGAGCTGGCGCAGGTCGCCGAATATATACACGCCCATGCATATCCCATTAATACTCGCAAAAAGCACCGTCAAGCCCGCCCACAATCCCGGCAGCGCCGCCAACCTCGCCCACCGCGCCCCTCCTCTGGCAAAGAGCGCCGCGAGCGGGGCCGCCGCGCCGATCAAGCAAAACGCGATCCCAGCAAGGATCCCGCACAGCACGCGGCGCGACCCGACGTTGTTGAGCTGCGCCGACACGAAGCGCGCGCGGGAGGCGTCGAGCGCGGCGTACACCTCGCGCTCGACGGGGCGCAGCGCGGCGGGGTGCGGGTGCAGCGCGGTGGTGCTGGCGGGGGAGGGGGCGGGGGCGGGCCGGTGGAGGGGCGCGAGGAGCGCGGAGGGGAGGTTGAGCTCGTATGCGGAGCCCGGGGTGAAGAATGTCTGTTTTGCGCGGGCGAAGAACATGGCGAGGTGCGCGGAGGGCGCGGGGTCGTCCGGCTCGGGGGGCGGGGAGGGGGGCCGGGTGGTGCGGTGTGAGGAGGGGGAGGGGGAGGGGGAGGGCGGTGGGGGTTGGGTGCGCAGGTGGAAGTCGGATTGAGACTGCCATTGCGCGTAGCGCTGCTTGTACTCGCGCAGCCAGAGGATGAAGTATCTGTGTATGCGTGAGCGGCGCATGCGCGCGGATCGGAGGGGAAGACGCACAGGTTCTCGGGGCTCATCTCGACGAAGAGCAGCCATTCCTGTGTGCGTGCGGGGTGTGTCAGTGTGCTGTGCCATCTAGTCCGGCAGGAGCGGGTACCTCAAAGTCCTTGAGGCCTATGCGGGGTGTGCAGTCAGCGGTGGGGCGCATGATAGGGGGAAGACGCACGTACCTAGGGGCGGGAGGTGCTGCCTATCGAGGATGTCCTCTAGCCGGACGTCGATCAGCGGGGTCACTGTCGCGCGCGAGTCGCGTCAGCGAGCGAGCCATGGAGCAATCAATCAGACGTACCTCCGCACGAGCGCACCTTGCCCACGGCCGGCGGGGGGTTGCATATCCGGAACTGCGCGGCGTCGGTGCGGGTGCCCACATGAGCTGAGCGCAGGACTCACCGGGAGGGCCAGGAGCGAGCGGAGGGTAATAGAGTAGGTGTGCGGCTGCGTCTGCGTCGGGGGCATAGGCATAGGGGCAGGCAGGCTGGCAGGCAGGCAGCGGACTGGACTGCACCCTTGGCCAAGCTGATAATAAACACCCGCGAGCCGAACTAGCCCGATATGGATACATGCCCGGCGCCTACCTACCTGGGCAGCGGCCCTTCCGTTCTGCGTGTCTCCCACACCCCAGCGTTATGCGACCGAGCCCAAGTATAGCCCGAACCCCGCCGCGAGGCAGCTGGCAGCTGGCATGGAAGCGCGCGTTACGTGAGCTAGAGCCATAGCCTCCCTGTGCATTCCCAGCGCACCCACACGCCCCGCCGTCCCCGTTGCAGTTGTCCACAACGGGCGATCCGCGCTCGTCTGCGTCCCTGGCGTAGCGTAGCGCCCCCCCTCCGCGGGAGAGCACTAACGCACCCTGCATGCACGCGGATCCCCAGCGCGCCTCTGATCGAATCATCGAACCCGCCCGAGTCGGGCATCTGCCCTGCCTAGCGCGGCCCCGCCAGCGCCTTCCCTTCCCTCGGACGCGTTCCCGCGCTCCCAGCGAGCCCCGCCCAATCGCCGCCGCGCCTTCCATCCCATCGCGCCATCGCGTTGCACCACCGCATCCCATCGAACCACATCATGGCGTAGCTCCCCGGCGTGCCCGCTCCCCGCTCCTCCCGCACCCCAACCCACCGGGTATAATAGGCGCCCCATTACTTAACGTTAACCCCCGCCGCCTTTAACCCTTCCCCGACGTCGCTTGACGCACACGATCCTAAGCCCTGCGCGGCGCGCTGGTGATTAGCCTTTCCCTGGGACTCTTGGGGCCCCCTGTTCATTTTTTAAGAAAGCACCATTTGAGTTTTCTGAATACAATTATGTATGTGTTCGGTGTCGTCAAGTCACTGGTGCGTATAGCGACACCTGAGGCCTGACTAGCTAGACTCCTGAGGCGCGATAGAGTGAACCCCCAAACGCAAAAAGGCAAACCGTGCGCCCTTCTCATCAGCAATTAATGATCCTCGAACACATAATATGTATCAAAAATGCCCGGCTTCTACACGTCGTCGTAGAGACTCGGTAACTCAGTGTCGCGTCGACTGGTTCCATCGCGAGCCAGCATGACGCACAGAGCTACTAGCCAGGCAATTACCTTACTTACCGGAACCTCCCCCGCCCCCCCCTCTGCGTCGAAAAAAAGCCATAACGCCCCTCCTAATCCTAATCCTAATCCCAAGTCCAAGCAAGCTCCCGCACGCCGTGTGCCTCCCGCTCCCGAGTCCCGCCCTTGCCCATCAACGAACGCCAGCCGCCTTCTCGCTCGCTCGCGCCCACATCGCGCCATCCCAGGATCGCACCAACGCGCTGATTGGCTCGCTCGCTCACCGAGGGAACTTACTTATTGACTGAACACAAGCCAATGAGCGCGTGCGCGCGGAAGCGCGCCAATGGGATCTTGGGAAGAACATGGTATTGAATGGACAGACGGACTCGGGAGTCGGGACAGACGAATCGCATCGAAGGAACGTTATCGTCGGCGTCGGCACAGCCACGCTGCGCGCACTGGCAGGGCTCGGAGTCGGAGTCGCACGCTCGCGTCGCATTTTTCAACTTCCTTTGCATTTTTCCCAACATTCGCGAGAACCAATGCCGCCGTCGTCGCCTCTCGAGTCTCTCTCGAGCACACGCAATGCCAATACATATGCGCATAGTCCGCTGGCTGCGTTATTAATAAAAACAATTGGATTGCAATAATATGTATTAATGTATGTATCAGCGCATTAATGAATTAATTTTACTTGAATAACATGAATCTCGAAGCAACACATGGAGCTGGACTCATATCAGTGAGCACTGTGCGGGAAGAGAAAGAAGAAGAAGAAGAAGAGGGATGGGTTCTCGTGCAGCGCTTCAACCGAGCCACCTCGAGATTAAATGTGTCTTCTGCTGGTCTTCTCCGAATTGCCACTACATCCTTCTACTTACTACTTAAGTACGCTCTGTCCTGAAGCCCCCGCGGAGTGTTGTGATACTACTGCGCATCATTTCCCGTGTAAGTATAATACATAACGCAATAGCCCTGGATCCCGCCCCGCCGCCCCGCGAGGAGACGAGGCGGCGCTCGATCGAGGAGCGCACGCCGCGGTGCTGAACGTTCAACCTCCGGTTATTAATAAAAACAATAGGGATTGTATGAGTAATATCATCATCATTAATGTTGTTCATGATGATAAGTAATCATAGTCGCAATCGTATAATTATTGATATTAATTTTGTCGCTGTGATTGATAAAAGATCCGAGAGAAGGAGGGAATGAAGGAGGGAGGGGAGGAAGGGGGGAAGGAGGGAAAGAGGGACAGAAAGAAGTCTGGCTGGGGGCGAGAGCGGCAGCGTTTTCTGTTTTCTTTTTGGTTGTTGTCCTATTCATTTCTGTTCTGTTCTGTTCTGTTCTGTTCTGCCTCCCGACCTATGATTCTACAACTCGCACCATGCATGAGCACCTTCCTCCTCGCTCCTTTCTCGCGGCGCCTGAATCGGATCCTCATCAAACTTTATCCTCCCCGACGGGGAACTCTAAGCGCTTCCTCCATATCTATGCACTTGCTGCGCCGGCCGATCGAGGTGTAAATAGACACTGACAGGCAGATGGACAGGCAGGCAGGCAGACGAGGACAAAAGGGTTTTATTTGTGTATAGCAACGCCGGTGTAAAACGACAGATAGCGACGAACGGAGCGGATAAAAATACCTACGATGCGATACGACGATGGCGGCGGCGATGGCGGGAGCAAGGAGAGGCAAGGAGGCACAATCAGGCTGAATCGTGCATAAAAAATCACAATCGCGCCGTCGCATATACATAACACTCTATTTTTGCGATGCATGCTCGCGGGCGACAGCTGATTATACTTACGAAGATACAGCCTCTTCCCTCCCTGTCCCTCGCCCCCGAGAACGAACAGCGCTCATGTTTATCCTGTAATGCAAACCGCATCTGCGCATGCCCGGCGCCGGCGCGCCGGCGAGACGCATGTGCCTTGCTGGCCGCTGTGGACTCTGGAGGCTGTGGGGAAAACTCAAAGACGCACGCACGAATGTGACGGATACGCTAATTTTTTTTCAAGCGGCTTCAATGCCACAGGCGCCTGACAGCCGCGCACCAGCCCAGCTGACCGGCCAACTCTAAATACGCACGGTCGTGCCAGTGGTGCGTTATCTGCACCCTACATAAGCACATATGCGCCACCGTATGTCGGCTATGTAATATACGCCCAGCGGAATTGCTCCATCCCGCACAAGTAGCGACATGAATCAAGCGCCGTGGAGAAGCTTCTCTGTGCCGCCGTGATTTATCATGTGTGTGCGTACCCTCCATTACATAGAATTAGTTCATTTTAAATAACCACTGCATAGATTGGGCCCGGCGCTCTGGCGCTCCAACGCGTCTCCTCCTCCATGCGTCGAGCGAGCTTAGGGCCGATGGACGGTTGGTTGATGGACCTGCATATCTCATCACCACACCGTTTCCCGCGGCGCCTGAATCGAACACGCCCCGGACACACGTCAAACCTTATCCCCTCCGCCGGGGAACTCTACTCGCTGCGCCGGCAAAGGCGAGAAAAAAAAACCAATTTTTATACGCACATCAGCTCTGAGGATAGTAAAAATACCTGTGGCATACGATGGCGGGAGCAATCCCATCGATCGGCTGTAAGTTACTTGTCAGAATGACTACCTACCATCGACGAGTTCTATTTCTGCGATGCATGTTCCTGATAGCAGCTGAGTAAGTGGTATCGTGAATATACACCCTCCCCGCGCACGCCGACCGCGCGATTTTCGACGCGTACGCGCGCGCTGCGGGATGGGGGCCGATGGCACCGGTCTAAGGCTCCAGGGAGACGACAGCGGCGCAGGCGGCGCGTAGGCGCCCAGCGAGCCAGCTGACCGCTGCAGCTGCACGGCCTAAATCTAAAATAGAGTACACGCTGATCGAAAGAAGCCCCCCAGGCCTCATGTTGCGTTATCTTCGCCCACTGCTTAATTTGCGCCACAGTGACCTTCTACATACGCAACCTCTGCAGAAGTACTTCATCTTGCATAAATAGCCGTGGATTCGGATTGGGCAGCGCTCCTTATACATAGGCTGCGTCGACGAAGAGCCGTCGCCTTGTCGTCGACTACTACTCAGTGGAAGTACCCTCGAATTTGCCCGATCGAAGGCGAAGTTTCTTTTTTTTGGGGTGGGTTTGGGGTGTATTGCGACATGCACAAATTCAGTCATCGGACCACTTTACACCCCGAACCTTGTCTGCTTTTCAGGAAACTCTGCTGCGCCAACGAAAGTTGAAACACATTAGAACATCCGTCCATCTATCGGGAAGGTAAAAATACCGTCGCGGGGTTGATGCTCGCCGCTCACTGGCTAGCAGCGGCCTCTGAATTGTTATACGTCTCCAGGTTGCCGGAAGATCAAGGAAAATTATACATAAGCTACTTTATATTATATGTCATCTGCAGCGCATTCCGGCGAAATGTTACGCCTTTCCCCGTGGGGAACTCGCGCGTTGCAAAGGCGGCCATGCGATGTGGAAAATGCACCTGAATACACGACAGCCAGCCTGAGAGGCAGTGGGCGCCGTGCGCACTGACAAATTCCATAGCGGCAGGTGACCGCAGCTGCCACTGGAAGCATTTCCCAAATCCAGATTGAACGAACGCAAGGAAAAAAATTGAACAGCTCTCGCACTTCGGTATTTCTGTCAAGCAGCTATTTCCCCCAATGACATTCATAACCTATATTATTAATTCATTTTTCACAGTAGATAGCCGTGGATTGGGCGGCGGTGCTTATCGGCTGCTTCAACGAATAGGCATTGCTTTTCTGCCCGATCGCAAGCCTGACTGCGCGATTAGAAACGCTTGGAGTGAGGGCTCGGGGTGGGTGAGATGCGAGCATCAGACTGCACGCACGCACGCCAAACCTTATCGATTATCCCGGGTGTCGGGAAATTCTACTGCGCCGACGACGACGATATTCGGTTCAAGCTGCTCTGCAGTGTGCATCGTTTGCGATGCATATAATTTTAGCTCTATGAAAGCTGCAGCCGCGTGCGCCGACTGTAACATCTTTCCTGTCTGTCAAAAGGATACGCACTGAGACACCACTGGGCGGAGAGCTGCGTGGACAGGCGTCGGATTGACTACATTGACGCACTCTCCGTCCGTGCAATTTCAGAGGTGCGGGCTGCTGCCCACCGCAGAGGGCTTCATCTACAAGCATTAACTCATGTAATAAATCAGAAGAAACAAAAGCCCCATTCTCATGTCACGGTATTTCTTTCTATCTACTATACATAGCCTCAAGATTCAATTCGTTTTTCTAAGCACTGCTACACCAATCGCGTTTTCATACGTCTCGTATAAATTTTACTGGACCTAGAATGGACGGCGTCTCTTGTAGCGAAGCATTGGTAGACCGCATCAAACAAGGGCCGCGTCGCCTTCCGGATTGAATGGGCGGTTAAATGCGCGCTTATGCGCTTGAAATGTGAAGGTCTGCGGTGGGTGCGATGCAACCATCAATTAGACAGCGGCGACTTTCCTGGCATTGACAGCAGCCTGACATTGTTCGCTCGTCTGTACATTTTATATACCCAAGTGTCTATTTAAATTTGCTTAGAGATCTGACCGCGTGCTGATATGTTTTCCTGCGCATATTCTGTACGCCAGACATCTCACGAGCGGTGAGTGGACAGTTAAATATACTTTCCCAAAAACCAATAGCGGCGGACGGGGCCAGGCTCCAATGGGAAATCAGCCATGGAATTGGCAATAAGTTGACAATAGTTCAATCCACCCTGCTACCACACCTTCTGGCCGCCAAAATGCACGGGAAGCACCGTCAGCAGCGTTTACCGACGTAGTATGTAGGCTGTAGCAGATGTTGGACGCCAATCCTCAAGCGTATCCACGGCTGCCGGTGTCCCCGGTAGCGCGCGCATCTAATGGAATGCGTGCGTTTTTATCAGAGAGGACGCGCCGACGCGATGCAGCTACTTATACACTTCCTCCACCTTCCGGCGCGGTGCACCGCAATGCGTACTTCCTTATGCCCTTACTCCAGGGCCCGGGCTGCGACGGTGGCGCACAGTGGCGCTGCGCGCCTGTCTGGATGAGGCAGCGCCACTACCATCGGAGCGCTACCCCGCCTCGACACGCGCGGCAGTGGCGTGGCGTGGCACTCCCGAATAACCATGCGCATACATATCAGAGGAACCGCGGATTACGCGCCATGCTACACAATGGGCGAAGCTTCGCGACGCTGAGACGTCTGTTAAGCTACGCTCCGCAGTGAGTTACCGCTTCTAGTCGCGTCTTTCGAAATGGAACGTGCAATACATAGCGCCGATTAGTGCCAGTGAGAACATCGGGACTGGGAGCATCATAGCCTAAGCCGAGTAGCGGCGTCGACGGCTGACTGAATATGTCAATAGACCTTTGGAGTTGGGGTGCATTTGGCAGCGCGACGGTATGTAGTCGAGTGCAAATGTGTTGTCAAGTCTTGCGAAACGTGGGGCTGAGAACTATTGAGTCCATTCGATGAATGATATCGATTTTGCATCATTGATTCGTTTACCATCCTGGTTAGAGCCAATATTGAACGCAGTTCCGCATTTTACGCCATATCAGGCTGCATAGAACGTTATTAAAGTCTCGCAAGCACTTACGCGGGCATGTTCTGGCACTACGACAGTTCAACCCGGCCTTGGTAAATATCTTTGAGGTATCTGGAATGGACAGTGTTTTCTGTAAATGGGCCGGGGCTGAGTGCAACAACATTTGAAGATTAATCTCAAGGTATGTTCAAGATATGTTGTAGCAATTAAAATTCGAGACGCAAATTTGCCATGGTATATATAAATTGGTTGGAAAAAACCTTCGCCATTTATTCGTCCACCGAACCAAAATCCTGATACTCAGTCCGTACGCCAAAAGTACTTAAATCTAAATGGAGAGCGTTTACTTCCGCCGTTGGATCGACATCTTTCATAGCGATCTCGCGGAGGTTCAAGATTAGCCGCGCTCCCTGCTTCCTCCGTTAATCTGGCCGCTGGCTGCTTAAAACAAGATTCAGCGTACCGAGAGTGACTGGATCGCGAAGAACCAGCTATTGTGAGGTGGGATATTTGGATGTCAATAAATTGAGATGGAACTGAGGTATACAGTGACTTACGCGTTAGTGGCGTATTGAAAGTGTGTATTGTGTGTAGCAATGGACACTAGGGCCACAATACCAGACACTGAGTAGAATTTCGATCAATGATTGTAGTCAACGATCACAGACGACCCACTGAAAATCAAGAAGAAATATATGACTCCATCCGTGAACAAAGACCCAAGGATAGGCGAATTTCGCTTAATGCGCCAGCCGTTCAAGGCGGTCCTATCAGAGGTTACCATTGCCTCTCGGAACGGGCTCCAAAGTCGGAATATGGTGAGAGAAAATAGAAGTGCTGTAATCAAATATCAAAAATGACTGTCATAGTGCGAAAGAATTACAACATACCGCTATTACCTAGATGCGGTACCCTTCAATTGGACACAATTTCCATCATAATGTTACAGGTGATACAGATATAAAGAAGACACAGAAGTGACATACCATCCGAGTAGTGAGAGAGAAAAAGATAATCCGGGATTTGCTTGCTCTGCAAATGAAAAACTCAGGTCACTGGTAGAAAACAATGGGTAAATGCGCGTACTGGTCGCGTCGAGTCCCGCTGGGATCGTGTCGGTAATCGCGACTGTGAGGTTACACTAAACGCGAGCAGGAGGTTACGTGGATGCAAACAAGCGTGAAAATGAGCTCGCATACAATAAATTCCACTATCATTTAGTGAGTGGTTTATTAGCGAGTGCAAACAGCCAGGGGCATACATACCCAAGAACAAAAGGGCGAGGAATGCCACGACTGAAATGAGGACTAGTTATTGGACCGGAAAGTGGTACTCAAAGCTTAACTGGCTTACATTTTGGTTTATTGCCGTAGATCGCTGCCACGCGGAAAAAGAATGTCATGGTCACTATCGGGACTATCAAAGGTGTGCCTCCACTAGGATTAGAAAAGATTTAATATCTTCCAGGAAAAAATGGAGTACGACTTCAACTCACAGGCCAAGATATAACACATGAGTCCGACGGCTGGATGGTGTGAGTGCTATTTTTTACGAGGAAAGTAGCACCCACAGCTGATCAAAGCATCCGCCGATTAGTATGATTATTATGAGGTAATCAAATAAATCACTTTGTAGCTCACATGAGTTGAGGGATACATGAAAGGGTTGAATCTGAAAAATATTGAGACGAGTGCCTAGATCTGTGAGATGTAGTGGTTGAAAGCACACACGCTATGTCTATACTTGAGGGCCACCAATACTATCAGTATGTGATAATGCCAGAAATTCTGACAGATAAATGCATACATACCTCAGGTATAATATAGGATAGTACCGAGAGAAGAGATAGAGAATTTTTGGGATAGACCACGTCGCTGATCTGGGTTGGTATCAAGCAACGACTCGACAAACCAAATAAGAAACATTTTGGATTATACCTCCAAATACATTCGATTTCCCTGTCGAACGACGCCACAGTCTCATATACAAGGACAGTGATGGCGGAAGCTGGAATCTTGATGGTCGGCCATCGTGAACTACAGTTCTAGATGAGGGCTCACCATACCAGTCATGTAACCTCCACTAAGATTTGTCATCTCGAATGAAATTGAACAAATTCAATTTCGGTGACGGTGACTCCAGGGCCGTTGGAAGAGGCCGTCAAGGGGATAGGAATGGGAATTGAGAATGCTAATAAAGGCTTCTTAAACACTCCAACGGTAGAATTAATTTTTTTCTAACCTTGCAGAGCCTGGCTGACAATGCATCCGTCATGGGTGGTGGGATGGACTGGTCTTTTAATACTTGCGATCATCCCGGAGCTGGGGCCTCAGAAAGAGAGATGTCGGACTATTGGCAGTGGTAAGTCATACAAACATGCACTTGGACAATAACAACGGCATAAACAAGAAATTCAACGTCCATACAACATAAACAAAGCACGAACCTGAGGAATTACGACTCAAGTAGGACACTGATCTAGGTGCTCAGTCAGCAGACTAAAAGTGCCAAATGCGAAAGAGCTTGCATCCGCTGTCGGATCGAAATATTCCATGGAAATCTTACGGAGATCAAGGATCAACCACGCACCCTGCATTTTATCATAGTCACCGGTATCCGAGAACAAGACATGTAACGATAATAGCTATCATGAAACAAAACCTCGGGAGTGCTACAACGAGTCGGAGGATCAACTTACCATCTCTTATCGTGACAAGTGTCCAAAGCGTGCTGGAACAAATAGGTGACTTCGACAGTTGGTATCAGTATGAGAATTGAAATTTCCCCAGGAGATATTACAAGTAAGGTTCTGTTCGTAAATAGCGCGATGCATTGACACGTCTATTCGAATGTTGAAACGTTAACTGTTGAACGGGACCGGCAAGATGGGAGCAAGGAGCAAGAGTAATCTCGTGACCGCGTTGTGCAAAGGATTCGGCAGGACACCGGTGAGAAAATTACCTGATGTAGGACTTGTGTAGAACGGTGGCCTCCACTGCACGCCAGCACGGACGTCTCCCTCGCGCACTGCAACGACCCACCACACGGGACCAAATTTATGGACAAGTTGTCATCCCCTAGCTCGTAGGGCGGCAGCATATATGCATACATAAACAATACAAGTAAGTACATACCAATTACATACAAGTAAGAAACAAAACTACTTCCATCAACACTAGCTAGCAAACAAATGTGGAGCAGTTACTATACAGTATGAGATACTTTCAGTTCTCAAGAGTAGACAATTGAGTTCAACTACGGGGGCGAGGGATCGGTTTCGAAATTGGGCAAAGGGTACAAGTTCGCCATCAATCGCTTGTATTTCTTCTTCCCCTCTAACTTGACTAGCTTTGAGGTATATTCGAACAATCGACCTTCAATGCAGGCGAGATGGAGATCCGGCGGACTACATTCAGTAGTTTCAAATAGAGTTCTGTATACAGCTTTCAAGTCATTGAATTCATTGGCGGTTTTGCAATTCATAAAGCCGTAATCGACATTTACGGAGTTGATAGGAGGTTCCAGCGTGCCGTTGGGTTCTTCGCCTCCAGGTTCCTGGACAACAAATTGCTTCAAATCCCATACAGAGTAATTCATCCCCGGAGAGGTCTTCATTACACCTTCAACAAGTGGGTGAAGTAGATTCAACCTACGTCCCAAGCCCTTGGACGTAAAAAGCGCATAGAGCTGCGACGTTTCGTAAGCGAGGAGAAATTCGTCGAAGGTGCAGAGGTCAATGAGTTCTTGGTAAATACGACAAAGGCTTTGCTCGCTTCCGGTGCCGAGACTGCAGGTGCAGAATCCAAATGGTATCCATAACTCGCTGTCAGGGCCAGGGAATTGACGCTCTAACAATGAACCGCAGAGAAACCAGCATCTCGTCTTGTCTTTGGTCCATTGATTGACAACCTGTTGAATTTGCGAATCAGTAGCGGCATCTGAGCCGCCACTATAGATCCATCCTTTTCTCGCGATCCGCAGTGCCATTGCTTTGGTCATTGCTTTCTCCTCCTCCCCTGGTTTTTTGCCGTCTAGTACCCATTGATTTTCCATAAGCCAAGTGTAATGGCCGCCACGATATTCGAGTGGTATTGAGTCGTAGGACTTTATTATCTCTTCAAGAAGCACCCCTCGCTTTCTCCAACGGTGAAGCATCTTTGCACTGGCAGGGGTATTGCTGAGCATTGTCACATATCGGTATACACCCATAAGATGGGATTTATTATCCCCAGAGAAAGCTCTCTGGAAGCCATAGTCGATAAGGGTTTGTTCGTGGTCTGGGACGACGTCTCGCCCGCAGGCTCGCCAGAGCCGATCCGCTGTGGTGAGACCGTTTTTCGGGTTGCAATCAAACTTGTGATACGCCCAATCTTGTACTTGACATTCCTTGCTGCAATACCACTGGTTCAAGCACCCTGTACACCTGCGACTTCCCGGTTCCTCGCGACACATATTGCAAAGTCGAGGCATGGGGAACTTGCAGTATGCCTACCCTCATACAAGCTAGGTTTATACATTTCGCTCACTACAAAGTTCAGATGACGCACTATGAAGGTCCTGGCGCAAGGTTTGGGATATCGTCGAAACGGAGAGATTCTTCGGACAAGATGGGGGAACGGGAAAGCTGCGGGTGATGCTGACTCCATATATATGAACTCTATCTCGAAGACCCTAGACACCTCATCGACGCTCCCATTGACAGGCCTAAAAATAGGATACAGACAGACTGATACAAAGATTTGTCGATCTTGCGACCCAAGTACAATCGTTACCTTAGATTTGTAGATAAAACAACGGAATTTTTACATTACAATGAAATATTCACTCAGGTCTCAGGTTTTTCTGACCTGGGCAGCTGCACTCGAAGCATGAGGCCCACCAAGAATATTAAGCGCCCACTCCAGCAGCATTTCCCACGGGTAAATTCAGTATAAAATGAACGCACCCTCAGCAATGGCTGGTGTATAATGGCCCCGTAAATAGGAGAATATTCCTGAAACAGTGGAAATACTACACGAACTCATCCAGTGACTACAACCCCTCCTTGGCCCGTACTAGACGGGCCGATTTCTATTGTGACAGGGATGGGCTACTACTAGCTATGGATCTTATAATGAGCGCGAACAAAAATTTCCTGCAAAAATGATCTCCCTTTCAAACTGGAATCTCAAATTTTACAAATATTGACATCTCCCTATTCAATACTAGCTTCTATCAAGTAGAATTAGATAAAATAAACAGACTATCAGTGACTCAATGATACTTGTGATCATAACATGAGTAGCCATGGAAAATGTAATGAACCTGTAGCTAATTAATTAACGGTGTGAATATGCAACAGCCGGTTATTGCTCTCCTAATACGAGCCGTAGAATGCACTCCTAGAGGCACTATATGCGAGCGCGACAGATTCAGGCGACGTCTCTGTATCCCAGTTCGATCCGCCGATAATAACGGTGTTGCTTCCAAGATCGCGGCCGCTAAATCCAAAGTCATCCGCAGAGAGTGATCCATCCTCCTCAAAGAAGTCGCTGAAATGGCTGGTAATTCCCGCATCAAAGCCAACGTGGAGACCCGAGGTGCGGCGGAGGTCGTGGCTGAAGAGCCCGAGGCTAGAGTGGAATTGCTCGAAGACAACAGTCTGCGTCTCAACTTCGCAGACTTGTTCGGTTATAATTCTGGTAAAATTTACCATAAATATTGGATTTATTTATACTAAAGTAGATTAAATACGCACCTCTTTGCCATCTCTTGAAGAACTAAGAGACGCTGCTGGATGATCTCAATAGATTGAGTGTGGCAGACGAGCTCCTGGTCCTGTTCGACAACGGTCTGGCTAGAGATCGTTCCGATGAAGTTGTCCGAGCCGTAGAAACTGTCGAAGCCATTAAATGAGGATATTCCGTGCCAGTTGTCAAACGAAATGTCTCCGCGGGCCGCTGAGTTAAGCCAACAATCAGCAACGTGCGGCGTTAATATGTACGCCTCTAGAGGGCAATAAAAATACTGACTGAGCCTGTTGGTCTGAATGGGTTTGGAGGCGACACCTGCAATCAAGGAAGAGGCAATAATGACTGCGCTGAGAAGTTTTCCAAACATCTCGAATATATAAAGGAAAGGTAAAACTGATTGGAAACCAAAATTTTCAATACTTCTTTAACAAAGCGGTCTGCCAATAAAGCGTACCTGTTTGAAAAAGGTCAAAGTTAAGGTGTCCTGGTCGGATAAGCGAGCGAATAGGCACCTGGCCGGGAGCTAAAGAAGAACGAAAGAGTAGAAGAGAAGAGCGAATGAAGAATTATTTGGGGACTCAACGTTGTTTTATAGCCAGAGCAAGCCAGAACAGTCGTCAATAATACCATGGTAATAGGTCGCGGTGAAACGCCAAGCTTGCTGCTTGAGCTGAATTAACGTCTCCAGATTCAGAACATAGCAGATCGCCGCTCGTTCGTCAGGCAAGTCAAAACGCCAGATACGTCGCCGACGCGTCCCACAACTTTTTGTGGCCTATTTTTAGCTGCGCCAAGGGAATGCCCAGTATTTCACTTTAACGCGCAAAGGATTGAACATTATAGCTCAGGCCGAAGTCCGTATTACTCTGTCACCAGAAGAACGGTTTGATTTCAGGAAAAGCATCTTCACATCAACGGGTACATTTCTACTTGGGCCGGTAAACTTTCGCGTTCTCCAGCTCACCATTACGGTAGGCGGGATCGGTTTGCTTGACTTCGACTTCCGCATTTGTATTTCACATCTTCCCACCGTGATATTGCGGACATGTATCGTCGTATATGTGATATATCCATGTAAATTATACATAAAATCAATACAAATGGTTGCATTGTACTGTTCCTATGCTCACTTAAACAATCTTTATATGTAGTATGTATGTTATATTATATGTGAACAAGCAATTTCTGGACTCTGAGTGTGGTGTGCAGATGTTGCGCACTCATTTATCCAATAGCGCGTCTTGAGCACGTCTCCCACGCGTCTCCCAAATGTATTTGACAAGTATTTGACACTTGAATACATTGTCAATACATTAGGAAATTACTACTAATGATTTACTTAGCACACAGTTGCTCTCGCACTCAATTCAAGTGCGATGTTCATGGTATCTTGTGTAAATAAATGGTGAATTATTGATATCAGCTTGTGCAAGTAACTGAAAACCTATTCAGATTCACAATAACGAACGATAATCTACATGAATACGCGATGCGTGTCCGCAACATCACGGTGGGAAGATGTGAAATACAAATGCGGAAGTCGAAATCAAGCAAACCGATCCCGCCTACCGTACACCATGTATAAAGATGACGCAGTTTAAAGTCTAAAATAGATCGCCTGGCTCTTGAACAATTTCTTTTCAACAGCGGGCGCTCAGCGGAGACAGAGCCTCGGGTGCCAAGTCTATCCCAGAGCGTTGGCTCAAGTACGCGTCCATGTGGACAGTGTGCACAACTTCCGTGCTCCCGAAAAGCAGGGCTTGATTGGCACTGAGCGCACTACGTCGGCGCACGCACTCGAAGTGATGCAACCCGCTTGAATCAGAGCACCTGTCATATGAAGCAGCCTCCCAAGACCACAGTCCAGACAGCCCCAGCCGCACCCAACGTAGTGGATAATAACTTATATTCATTCTAGTAGGTAGCAACACGAGCATGGGACTACTCCGCAAATGTGGGACGGGGACGGGGACGGGGTAAGAATGCAATATGGATGGGAGGAGGTAGCATTGTACACGATAGACGAACAGACACCATGCTTTTACGGATGACAAAAGCTTCGATTAAGACCTGACACAAAGGCGCACGAGGCGGCGCGGCCCAATGGGCAGCGCGAGAACAAAGGGGAGGGATGCGTAACCAACAAAGGGGAACATGAGATAGAATGAGTGGGCGGCGGCGTATATGCCGGGGCGTTTTATATCGGGGAGTCGAGGGCGAGGCGGGGAGTTTATAAATGCTGTGAGTAGTGAATGGAATGAGGGGCCGGATGGATGCGGGAGTCGTACATAATTGGTTGGTTTGGTTTACAAAGCACATAGCACAGCAGCCGGCGCGAGGCGCGCGACTGCGACGTATGACATAGCAAGGAGACAGACACAGAGAGAAACGAGAGAAAAGAGAGTCTGAGCGACAAGCGTCCACAGGCGTGTACTTGTTGTTCTATAGAGTAGGCGGATATGGCGGGTGTAGAGGCGGACGTGAGGCAGAAGGATAGGATAGGACGGGTTGGATATGGGTTCACACCTGAAAGTGCAACTCTTGAAGCTCCATCACGAGACGCTGTGAGGCCGCGACTGTGTTAGCAAGGCAGTCGTTCAAAGCACCCGCAACTGGCAAACGCTCACCTCGGACTCAAAAGCCAATATCTCTTTGAACTTCACCTCATCAAATTTCTCACTTTGGAAATCGTAATCCCCCGCGAGTTTCATGCCGTACTGGAGCAGTTGCTTCATGTAGTGGGTGTTAATTACCGTCTCGTCCTCCTTGAGAACCGGCGCTGGGGGCGCCGGCGGCGGAGGCGCGTTCACTGTTCCGCGCGTCAGCTCACACCCAAAATATGAAAATGCATAGCACTCACGATCATGCTCCTGCATCGCGAGCCACCCGTGGTTCAGCAATTCCGGGATCGTCGCGCGCTCCTTCGGGTTTCGGCACAGGCAGCTCTTCATGCTCATCACCACATCACGCCGTACCCGCTGCTTCAGGTGGTCGAGCTTCCGTGGCGGCTCCACTGGTGCGCTCCCGCCCGCGCCTCGCGGCGACGGCACTGTTGGTATCGCGTATTCCGCGAAGTCTATTACGTGCGTCAGGTCGGGGATCGCCTTCATCTTCTGGTACACGGAGAGGTGCTGGAACGGCGGGTGCCCGTACACCATCTGGTACAGGATGCACCCGAGGGACCATACGTCTGATGGGCGCCCGACCTTCAGCCGGCGCATCCCGTCGGGCAGCTCGATCGCCTCTGGGCTCATGTAGTTGACCGTGCCGATCTGCGCGTCGGTCAGTCAGCTTGGAGGCGGGTACGTAAGACCGTTATGCGTACCTGGTGGTCGCGCTGGATGTTTGTGGTGTCGTTGGCAATCGCGTTCGCAATGCCGAAGTCGATGAGCTTGAGCTGCCCGCGCACAAGCACGAAATTGGCCGGCTTCAGGTCAGAGTGTACAATCTTCTCCTCGTGGATGACGTGCACCGCCTGGAGCATCTGCACACGGGTAAAACCACACAGCGGTCAGCATACAGCCATCCCCATCCTGTACACACGCACCTGTTGCCAATAGTACGCGACCCAGACCATGTTGACCGGCTCCTTCATCTGCTCTTGAAGCAGGCGCGCGAGGTCGATCTCACCGCACTCCATCACGAGCAGCAGGTGGCCCTTGCTCCCGCCAGGCCCAGGCTTCACCTCGCTGTCGATGAGGCGGATGATGCGACTGTTGCCCTCGAGGCGCTTCAGCAGCGCGATCTCGTTCATGTACCCGCTCATCGTGTCGGCGTCCGTCTTGTCGAGCGACACGCGCTTGATCGCGTACAGCTCGTTCGCGTGGTTCAGCACGCGGAACACACGCGACGAGCCGCCCTTCCCGATCATGTCGAGGCGCGCGTATGCCTTCCTGTTTACCTGCATTCATATGGACCGTGAATCTCGCGCCGCATCGGGAAATAAAATAGATACGCACGACAATATGCCGATTCAGTTGTGCGGGGGGAGGCTGCTGCTGCTGCTGCTGCTGCTGTTGTTGTTGTTGTTGTGCAGGCGCCGTAACTGCCGGAGCGGACTGCGTGTACGTCAAAGGCGGCGCAACCTGCGCCCGGCGCTCCCGCTCCTTCTCTCTTTCCCGTTCCCTATTATCCCGCTCCTTCTCTTTCTCGCGCTCTGACACGAACTCATACTCTTCCTCGCGCTCCGCACCCGCCCATGTCTTCCCCGCCGTCGTGCCGTTGCTCGCCTCGCGCATCATCCCGCTCGTTGTCGGTGCCTCAGGCGCCGTCGGGCTCCGTCGGTGCTTCGCGACTTCGCGCCCCGACGCCATGGGCGACAGACGCCCACCGCGCGCTGCAGGCGATGTGCGGCCCTTTCCACCAGGCGGCGATGTGCGACCCTTTCCACCCGGCGGCGATGTGCGGCCCTTTCCCCCAGGTGGCGATGGGCGTACCTGCAGGCGCGAGGCGGCTTCAACTACGGTCGGCGAGCCGAGCGCAGTACCCGAGCGCAGGGTGTCCGAGTCGCGCCGCTTGTGAACATATTGCGAACGTGCGGTGGTAGCAGACGGTTGCGGGGGTGTCGGCGGGCGGTGAAAGTGTGCATCGTGAGCGTGCTCGTCGGCCGCGGCGTACTCTACAGGCGCGACATGTCAGTGTGAGCGCGAATGGATGGGTGGATGAGTAGGCGTACTCTTGTATTCTACACGCGCTTCGGCTTCTTGGCGTTCGCGTTCCTGCGGGGTGACGCGCCGCGGACCAGCAGTGTTGTTAGTGGTGTCACCATTAAGGCCTACGAGAGGATAAGCGTGTAATTAGAAGGACGATATGCACCATCTATTTACCCAAGCTTGTCCCCGGACGCGAGCTCACGCCTAAATATTGCTGGTGCACCTGTAATTGATAACCGTCATTTACTGCTAAAAGGATCTTCAGTGAAAGCAATGCAGCAAGAACACGCAAGATTTACTCAATGCATTGCTCATGCTCGCTGATCTTCGCGGGCGCGTGCTACCAGACAAGCTTAGCGTCGAAGCCGGGATGGCGACAGCCGCGTTGGTATTCACAGCCAGTGTCGCATGTCCACGCGAAGTCCGTCCCTGGCCACCCTGTGTGTACACAGATAAAGCTACCGATGGTACGGGCATGTCGTCCTCGATGTCCGTTTCACCACCTGCTGTATGTGGCGGTGGCGAGTATCGGGTACCCACGCTCTCGCTCTCGCTCTGTTCGGTTTCTGATATTCGGTCGATTGTGGCCGCGGGTGCGGCGGTATAAGTCGATGCGGTTGCCGACTTTGCGAGGCGTCGGCTAGAGACCGGCTGGGATGTGCGCGTGCTTGTGGCATGACGTTGTGGGACATGTACGTCTACGAGTGGCCGGCTGCTCGCACTGTTCGTGCTGTGCGCCGCGCGCATGGCGGTAACACGGCTCGAGTTGGACCCTAGTGAGCGCGTTGCCGGTGGCGGGGAAACGCGTGCACGTGAAACGCCGGTGGTAGATGCAGACGGAGGGCGCCGGAAGCCATGCTCATCACTTTCACTGATATTCTCCTTCTCATCCTGCAAGCTGTACGGTGGCGGGGGCACATCGGATGTAAGACGTGCCTTTGTTGCACCAAGCGAGTCCTGCCGATCTCGAGGGTCGTCCTGCGTCGTCCGCCGGGGTACGCGTTGTGCCTTTATGGTTAACGGTTTCGAGCGGGATGATGCTGTAGGAGCTGTATATGAGGGGCCCGAGTTCACCGGGCCTGACGACGAGCGCTTGAATCCCCGCGCGCTGGCATTTTCTGATGAGGAGACAGTAGGAGATGATGTCGTACCGCTGCCATTCAGGATAGGAAACGCGCTTTCTGAACGGGTTAGAGGGTGTTTGGTCAGTGGGGACGCCGCGAAGTCGGGAGAAGGCGGTTTTGGCCGATGAGGATCGGGTTCAACACCTGATTCTTGGGGTGTTGGAGGTGACGAGTAGTTCGAGTTTGCAGATCCGCGCCTGGAGTAACGCACAAGTCCCGTCCCATTGTCGATCCACTCGAAGGAGGGCCCCTCGATGATGGAATCATCGGAGGATGGAGTAGTCGACTTTGGACGCGTGCGAGGGTCGTCGGGGGTGCGGGGAGGGGACGTCGAGGGGCTTGCGGACATTGGAGAGGAGGCCGGAGAGCGAGGAAAGCAAGGAGAGCAGTGGAGAAACAAAGCAAAGCAAAAAGAAACGACAACCAACTGGTCCTCAACCAACACCACGATGCGCCCAGGCCCCGGTCACCACCCCATATCAGGCAATTACTCACCGGGGTCCTGCCTCATGCCACCCAACGCGGTCACGGGACAGCTCCTCCTTCCTCCTCCCATCTTCCCAGGAGCCAGTCAACGCGACACGTCGTGCTATTTGCAATTGGCAGCTTACTCGTCCTATCACCCCAATAATATCATACCGCCTCTCAAAGGTCACTTTGCCGTTCAAGCCACTGCACCTGTCTTGATCAACACGCTTCAAATTCAGCATTCAACATCTCCAGAACGCCACTCAATGACGTCCGAGTGGGGCCAGCTTGAACGCGCGGAGGTTCATACCTGTGCCCACCTGGGCTGGCGTTATTTTTGAACTTTCAGGCAATCTCGTGCGCGCGATTGAAACAGCGGTCTATACAGAGAACAGCATCCCATCCCAAATGACAGCATCTCCGACGATATTTGCAAGCACTTGCCCCACCAAATCTCTGCCAAATGTAAACGAGGGCCCATATTACAAGCTCATCGCGTGCATCCTTCGTATTTCTCGCTGCCGGCCGGACACCAACGATATCTCGGTGGCTCTGCGGTTTTACTCAATCTGAATGCCCAAGGACTTACCATGGAACAGCCACATTGGAAAGGTATGCCACCGTATACTGTCGAGCAGACATTAAATTACTTACAACGGGGTATCCAGTACCTACACAAGGCTCATCTCTCCTGCAAGCACTGCCGGTCCGTCGCTCAAATTTCAATTCCCCAGGTTCAGCCTGTGATTATGTGATCCTTGAGGGCTTCGACGCTATTGATATTAACGCTATTCAAATAAGTTGCTTGCGGCTCCCTTCACGCACTACACCTTCCAAGGTCCCCAAATGCATGCCACTTGACGCGGGCCTCGTGGATCGGATCATCTCTCGATGAAAACTGCCAACGAAACCACCATTTACATTTCATGAATTTTGGGTTCCGTTGAACGATGCCTTGTTGGCCCGAGTTTCAATCAAGAAACTGTCCTAAGGAGGGGTCCGGGCTCAGGTAGAATGATATTTTTCATCGAGCAGATGCCAGGTTAGTCGCACCTGCCAGCATCTACTTAATTATTGCGAAGTTGCAAGCCCGGCCCGGCCTTTCTGAGCTTGCCAGCGTCCAGGATGATCGCATCTGCACCGCCGCAGTGACCCGTCCTCTTACACTTCGCCAAAATATAACGGGGCCCGACTGCGAGCTTCCGCCCCATTGCATGCGGTGAGTGGCATTGTCTAGTCAGTTATAAATAAAGTTGATTTAATGCCGGTCATAGCGCGCGCATAAAAGTCCCGTCAGTAATTCGATTCCCATCCCCTTCTTTCTACTGCCTTTTGGCCCCAACGCGGTCGTACTTTCTCGTTTTTGTTACCTTTTATTTTTAATTTTAATTTTTCATCTGCGATGGGATATCTAATTGGAAATTACATGACTAGTATGTCAACCCCGGGTCATATCGCAGGTCACGCTGGCATCATCAACTGACAACAACGCAGTTTCTGCTATCACTGTCCTGGCATACGAAATCGTGGCATCCCTCGACAAAGAAATTGAATATATTTGGAGGTATGGTCTAATTTTTTTTCGTGTAGTTTTGCTGAACGGTCGATACCAACCTAGATCATCGTGGTCCTTCCCGAAAGCTCTCTATCTCTTTTCTCGGTACTATCCTATAATATACTTGAGGTGCATATCTGTCTCTCGATTCCTTATACTAGCATATACTGATAAAATTGGTATCCTCAAAGTATAGGCATGGGGTGTATGTTGTCCACTACTAAATGTCTTGCGTATTAACGGAAGCTTAACTACATTTTCCAGATTCAACCCTTCCATACGTCCCCCAAGATGTGAGTTTGTTCTTACTCAAATGAGCCATCCACTATGTGATCCATCGTAACCGGAGATCAGCTGCAAGTACTATATCTCCCATAACAAATGAACAGCATAGCTAACAATAACATCCAGATGTCAGGTCCATGTGTGGTATCGTGGCTTGTAAGTTTGAATATCAACTAGCGTATAACGTTTCCTGATTTTTCTGACAAATATATTCTGCGACCTGAATCCTAGCGGGGGCTTCGTCTTGATAGTCCCCACCGTAAGCATGATATTCTTCTTCCGCGTAGCAGCAATATATGACAACAACCCGAAATGTAAGTCCGTTGAACTTGAACTACCGCTTGACACCCGTCCAACCACTTGTCTTCGTAGTCGTCGCTTTCCTCGTCGTTTTGTTTTTAGGTACATAGTTACTCCGTATACCGACTGGCCACTCATTCACTCAAAAATATAGTGGAGTTTATAGTACGCCCGTTGTCCTCCCATTACCGTGGCTACACAACGTAGCTAACCTCCCGCTCGCATAAAGTGTACCCTTGCCGTCACCATTATTGTTACAGTTCCGGCTGGACGCAGCGCAACCAGCACACACCTCCCACCTTGGGTGCCTACCAATGAAAGCTGCCTATTCGAAGAGGAATGGCAATCATTGCCCGTATATTCCTCCTCCATACCACTGCTTGGATGGTACGTCTTGTAACTACTCTACTCCGGGCTCATCGTATCTCACCCGTTCCTCACTCCCTTACTTTTATTTAAGGGTGCCGCCCCTTTGTAATAGTGGTATATCGTGTTTCTTTTTTTGCGCCAAGGCATTCTTTCTTGATATTTGATTTCAGCAATTCTGTTCGTCCTCACATTGCTCCGGCTCTGGAGCCCGTTCCATGAAGCAGCGTCCATTGGCAATCCAACTGCCTTGAACATCAAACGCATCAAGCAAAAATCCCCGATCCTCTCATCCTTGTTCACGGATGGGATTATATATTTCTTCCTAATCTTTGGTGAGTCACCTGTAAACGTGTTGATGTCTGCGTAATTAATGCACATGCCTGCACAGCGTCCGGCATTGTGGCACTAGCGTCATTCGTTACATACAACTTACCCCTCGAATCCGATTTTAATGCGCAAGTCACTATATCTTGAGCCATCCCTTCATTCGTTAACTTTCGTATTTCGACCCGTAGCTGGTTTTTTGCCGTTCAGTCACTCTCGGTACGTCACAGTGGTTAATCCTCGACTCTCCGCAACCAGTGGCTGGGATTAACAGAACCCTCAGGGCGCACGCCTGATCCTGAACCTCCGCGAGATCGCCATGAAAGACCTTGATCCAATGCTGGAGACAAGCCCTATGTCATTTAGCAGTTTTGATACGCAGACTGGGCTCCTCGAAGACTCAGGCTTGGAGCATGTATGAGAGCCAGCGCACTCGTTCCACGACAATCTGCTACACCATCGTTTCGTCACTCACGTTTTCATTCACCCAGGTTTAAGTTGGGCTCATGAGGTATTCTGCATCAATTTCATCGTCGCTGCACCACTGGCCGACATTGATCTACACTGTACTATTATCATGCATATTATTTTGGACTACGTACATCATACCTGACATAAGTAACTCGCAGAGCCGTGAACGCAGACCCATCATTACGCCATACAACCACCCATCGGAATGGCAAATAGGACCTATTACATACATCTAGGATACATTTAGGACATACTTTTGATAGAAAGCACAGCCTAAATAGACAATAAATGAATTATTCCTTTTTCATAGATGTCTTGTGTTGTTCCTCTCAATATCTTGTTCATTGATTCGTACCGAGCTGTTCAATGATAGAGAGCTTGTCGGGCTCGCTCTTGGAGAGGAGCACAAGTTCGAGCTCCCTGCATACATCGGAGGAAAGTTATCGATGACAGGAGAGTTGTAGGAGGGCCATATTGGAACAGCACCCACATGCTGCGCAAGCGGTGATCATCGGAGGTGAGCATGGGGACATCGATAAGTTGAATCAGATTCGAAGTTGTTTCTCATGACGCCGGTGAACAAACAGTTCGATTGTAGTGACCCACAAAACAAAAACATTGGATTGAAAAGAGTCAAAGGAGAGGTCATCAATGATGGGTAGCGATGGGCGGCGGGTAGCCGACTTCGAGCGCGCCCGGTGACAGGGCCACTAGGACCAGAGGAGCTAGTGAATATTGGAGAAATGGCCGAAGCAAGCCAGAAGGCGGAAAAGTGAGAAAAGCACTGAGCAACCAGCGGAGAAACAAATAAAGCCAAAATTGAGCCAAAAAGAAAAAACCGCTCGAGGCCAGCCACTGCCAAATCAGGAAGCAATTTCCTACTTAAACACAACGCGGTCACGGGATCGTTCTTGCTTCCCGCTCCCACCCCCAAGAGCCTGTCAACGCATCCAACATGGTGCTACCTAGAATCAATAGCAATTTACTCGCTCTGTCTCCCCGTATAATGACATACTATTCCTCAAAGCCTCGTTCCGGACCTTTAATGCCACAGCACTTCTTTCATCTTTGGCTTTCGTCTTGATCAACGCGTCAGGGCCCAGAACGCGCTTCAGCCTCAAAGCTTCATCATCCAATTGCCTTTCAAGGACACGTACGAGATAGCGCCTTGAATACATCAACATTCAAGCTGCAGATATGTTTCCTATTTCCGATCTCGTACCCTTCTCCGTCTGACACAAATATCTTGCGCCTCAGCGTGTAAGATGACTTGGTCAGATGTGCCAGTTCAGGTAAGCACAAGTCTCACATTTTCCAACACTCCTCTTCATCTGATATTATAACCAGCTCTGCTACTGCCCTCATCACTCAGCAGGTACGGTACCCCCCTTCGCAAACTTTATATTCAACTCTCTCTACATGCCGATCGACAGAGTCTTCTCCGGGCTGATCATTTTACTTTAAAACAATCCAACTCAATTTCGTGTACATTTCTGTGAAAAGAGTGCCGCCAACGGTAAGTACGTCGGCGCCGCCTCAGGTTCTCGTCAAGAAATAGTTCCCAAATGCTTATCCCCTTCTAGTGTGTATTGCGTATGCACAGCAATCAGTGCAAGCATCCCCGCTTCCGAAACAATCGCAACTGCGCCATTGGTGGCATTCGCACACACCGCTTTACCGATTAACAAGTTCTCCGAGCATGAACTATCGCCCCGTTATATTCGGCATTGCATCATCTATGTATAGCTGCGAGGTTATAAGCCCCCCCCCCCCCCCCCCCCCCCCCCCCCCCCCCCATTCACTGTTTTTTTTGTAAAATTTCAATGGGATATTTAATTGGAAATTATTTGACTGGTATGTCAATTCGTCATCTAGTATCCCAGTCCATGCCGAACGGCTGTCGGTGACGCAGTTTCCGCGATCACTGTCCTTGCGTACGAGATTGTTGCGTCCTTCGACAAGGAAATCAAATATATTTGGAGGTACGGCGCAAGTCTTTTTTGCGCAGCTTTGTTGAATGCTCAAAATCCGCCAAGATCAACGTGGTCAACCCCAAAGGTTCTCTATCTCTTCTCTCGGTATTACCCTCTAATATTCTTGAGGTACATATACTCTCTCTAATGAGCTTTTCACGTCCCCATAAGCTAACAATGCTGATAATCACAAAGTATAGACCTGGGTTGTATGTAGTTTACTACTATATCTTACGCATAAACACTGAAAAGCAGCTCCTGCCTGTGTCTTCCAGCCTCAGCCAGTTCAAGCATCCCCAAACATGTGAGTCTCCTCTTACCAAGCGACGCATAGGCGTCATGCTAACGCGAAATTAGCTGTAGGTGCTACTTTTCTCACAGAATTGTGACAATAAACGGCAGTGCTAATAGCATCCAGTTGTCGAACTCGTGTCTGGTACCGTGGTTTGTAAGTTTGAAGGTCCATGCTAAAGTTACCTCTTTTCTGATAAATACCATTCTGACCATGTATCTTAGCGGAGGCTTCGTTTTGATAGTCCCGACGGTGAATATGATATTCTTCTTTCGTGTGGCGGCTATATACGGCAACAAACCAAAATGTAGGCACATTTGAACTCTGACTATTGGTCACTGGTCCGATTCCTGATCCTCTCTTAGTCGTGGCATTACTCATCGCTTTGTTTCTTGGTACGCAGTTTCCCACTTGTATCTATGAAGTTATTGTTCATCAAATGACAGTGGAGTTTGCTGTATGCAGGCTGATCAGGTTTATCACCCCAACGTAACGTGGCTAACCTCCCGCTCGTCTTTTGTTTGCTTTGGTCAGTGCATCCTCGCAGTCACGATTATTGTCACAGTCCCGGCGGGATTGAGCTCAACCAGCACGAATCTTCCGCCCTGGGTACCTAGCAGTGAGAATTGTCTATTTGAAGAGCAATGGCAATCATTGCCCGTATTTTCTCCGAAAATGTCGCTGCTTGGATGGTATGTTCTCTGGTTATCTTGCCTTAATTTGTCTCACCCGGTTCTATGTGGTGTCAAATTAAGGGTGCCTCCCCTAAGTAATAGCGGTATGTCATACTTCTCCTGTAGTGCCTGTACTATAGACGCATCATTTCCAAAATTTCTCCCAGCGCTCTTGTTCGCTCTCACCTTGTTCCGCCTCTGGGGTCCTTTCCGCTGCGCGGCTTCTATCGCGGAGACAAATGCCTTGAATATCAAGCGAATAAGACGCAAATCACCGATCCTCTCATCTCTGTTTGCCGATGGAATTATATATTTCTTCCTGATTTTTAGTGAGTCACCCGCGAGCATTTCGATGGCCACGTAGTTGTATAATATCTCTGCTCAGTGTCAGGCATTCTTTTATTGTCAGTCAGCGTTATATACAACCCACCACTTGAATCCGATTTTACTGCGCAAGTTGCCGTCTTCTTCGATCCCCATCTTCTCAGCTACTGACTTTTGTACCTCAAATGGCAGATGGTTATTTGCGGTATATTCCCTTTCGGTGCGTTCTGGGCTATTTTTCTTGTGAATTGTGATTGTTTAAATGGAAAACGCAGGGGGCGCGGCTCATTTTGAACCTCCGCGAGATCGCGATGAAGGACCCAAATCTAACGATGGGCGCAAGTCATGTCGCACTTGATACTTTTGCCGTACGGACCGAGCACCACGACTTTGAGTTGGAACACGAGTCCGAGTGAACGCCAGAGCATTCGTCCTCCCAAATTATATTAGTGATCCATTGCTTAACTTTATATTCCACAGATTTGGGTCATGTTGTGATGTTTGGGGAGCTAAATCTTGTTGGCGCTATCGTCACTGCGTCTGTACTCACATTTACTTGCATTATGTTATATTTTATGATTTTTGTTTTGTTCCGTATACACTACCTTGCTTTCATTCGCCATATATTTTCGCTCATACAATTACTACTCATGGAATCACAAACGCAGGACGTTGATACATGATGGGCTGATGACCAAGCTTGCAAATCAGGCAATAGATAAACCCGAATAAGAATTCAGTCAGTATAATTTGATCGCAAATGCTAGTGTCCTCAACCTCCTACCTCCGAGACCTATCGGAATCGCGCATGCGCCGTAACTGCCAGCGCGTACTGCGCGTACGTCAAAGGTGGCGCGACTTGTACCCGGCGCTCTCGCTCCTTCTCTCTTTCCCGTTCCCAATTATCCTGCTCCTTCTCCTTCTCGCGCTCCGCCACGAACTCATACTCTTTCTCGCGCTCAGTGACCGCTCACGTCTTCCAAGCTGTCGTGCCTCCCCTTGCCTTGCGCATCATACCACTCATTGTCGGCGCCTCAGGTGCCGTTGGGCTGCGTCGGTGCTTCTCGACTTCGCGCCCCGAAGCCTTGGGCGACAGACGCCCACCGCGCGCTGCAGGTGACGTGCGGCTTTTTCCATCCGGCGAATGTGCGGCACTTCCCTCCAGGCGGCGATGGGCGTACCTGCAGGTGCGAGGCGCCATCGACAACGGTCGGCGAGCCGAGCGCAGTACCCTAGCGCAGCGTGTCCGTGTCGCGGCGCTTGTGGATGTACTGCTAACGTGCGGTGGTAACAGACGGCCGGGGGGACAGTGACGGCGGGCGGTGAAATTGTGCATCGTGAGCGTGCTCGTCGGCCGCGGCGTACTCTGCAGGTGGGACATGTCAGTATGTCAGTGTGAGCGGGAGGCGATGGGTGGGTGGGTAGGCGTACTATTGTACTCCGCACGCGCGTCGACTTCTTGGCATTCGCGTTCCTGAGGGTTGACACGCCGCGGACCAGCAGTGTTGTTAGCAGTATCACCATAAAGGCCTACGACAAAAAAAAAAGCATGTAATTGACCCATCTCTTCCTTTGCTGACTTTCGTATTTTGACCCGTAGCTGGTTTTTGGTCGTTCACTCACTCTCAATATGTGGTTAGTCCTCACTTCTCCGCATCCAGTGGCTGAGATTAATGGAACCCTCAGGGAGCACGACTGTTTCTGAACCTCCGCGAGATCGCCATGAAAGACCCTAATCCAATGCTGGAGACAAGCCCTATGTCATTTAGTAGTTTGTATGCGCAGACTGGGCTCCACCAAGACGGAGGATTGAAGCATGTATGAGAACCAGAGCACTCATTCCACATTTGCGGTAGTCATGACTCATCGGGGGTGAGCGCGGGGAGCATCGATGAGTTGAGTCAGACTCGAAGTTGTTTCTCATGACGCCGGTGAAAACGAAAAGTTCGCATATACGTATTTGCCCATGTAGCGACCTACAAAACGAAAACACTTGATTGAAAAAATAGTCAAACTTGAAGGAGAGGTCATCAATGATGGGTACCGATGGGCGGCGGGTAGCCGACTTCGAGCGCGCTCGGTGACAGGAATACGTGGACCAGAGGGACTAGTGAATATTGGGGAAATGGCCGAAGCAAGGCTGAAGTCGGAAGTGCAGCACTGAGCAGCAGAGAAACAAAGAGAAACAAAGAAAACTGATAAGAAAAAAGGGGTGGCCGGCCCGAGCCCCAAATCAGGAAGTAATTTCCTACTTAAACACGACGCGGTCACGGGATCGTTCTTGCTTCCCACCCCCACCCCGCAAGAGCCAGTCAACGCTTGGTCAACGCATCCAACGTCGTGCTACCTAGAATCAATAGCAATTTACTCGGTCTTTCTCTCCGTATAGTGGCATACCATTCCTCAAAGCCTCGTTCCGGACCTTTATGCCACAGCACTTCTGTCAACTTTGGCGTTCATCTTGATCACCGCGCTAGCGCGCGCTTCAGAAAGCTTCGTCATGCAATTGCATTTCAAGGATACGTACGAGATAACCGCATGTAGATACTAGCACATGAGCTGCAGACATCTTTCCCGTTTCTGATCTCGTACCCTTCTGCGTTTGGCATCAATATTTTGCGCCTTAGCATGTAACATGGCCTGGACAAACAAGATAATGCAGGTAAGTACGCGCCTCGCATTTGCCACCATTCCTCTTCATCTGATATTATAACCAGCCCTCATGCTGTTCTCCTCACCCATCGGATACGGTACCCCGCGCAAAGTATATATTCAATTATCTCTGCATGCCAATTGACAAGGTCTTCTGCGGGCGTATCATTTCTCCCTAAAAAATTCCAACTGAAGAGCGTGTACATTCCTGTGAAAGAGTGCCGCCAACGGTACGTCAGCACTGCCTCAGGTTCTCATCAAGAAACAGTCATAAATGCTGATCCCCTTCCAGTGTGTAGTGCATACTCACGGCGATGGCAGGCATCCCAGCTTCCGAAAAACCGCAACTGCGCCATCGATTGCTTTCGCACACACCGCCTAGTTACCTTACAAGCTACATGACGGAAACCCGACCATGAACTTCCGTCCCGCTGCATTCGGCAATGCATAATCTATGTATAGCTGCGAAGTTATAAGCCCCCCATTAACTTTCCCAATTACGTCTCTTTGTTTCCTCCTTTTTCCACATTGTCATTCTTTAAATCTTCAATGAGATATTTAATTGGAAATTATTTCACAGGTACGTCTACTCGTCACCTAGGATCACAGTCCATGCTGAACAGGTGGCGCAGCTTCCGCGATCACTGTCCTTGCGTACGAGATTGTGGCATCCTTCGACAAGGAAATCAAATATATTTGGAGGTGTGTTGCAAGTTTTTTGGTGTAGTTTTGTTGAACCCTTGACATCGGCCCAGATCAAAGTGGTCTATTCCAAAATTTCTCTATCTCTTCTCTCGGTATTACCCAATACTATTCTTGAGGTAAATATTTGTATCTCTGAGCTTCTTGCGTCGCCATAAACTGACAATACTGGTAATCACCAAGTATAGGTTTGGGATGTATGTAATATGCTACTATATCTTGCGCATTAGAACTGAACAGAAGCACCCGCCTCTATATTCCAGCCTCGACTGGTTCACGCATCCCCAAACATGTGAGTCTCCTCTTACAAGAAACTTAAAAAGCGTCCCATAGAAATCATGCCAACACGACATTAGCTGTAGGTGCTCGCATAATCGTAACGATCAACGGCATTGTTAATAGCATCTAGCTGCCAAACTGGTCTATGGTACCGTGGCTTGTAAGTTGAGAGGTCCACTGCGTGATGTTGCCTCTCTCTGACAAATACCATTCTAAAAATGTATCTTAGCGGAGGCTTTCTTTTGATAGTCCCGACGGTGAATATGATATTCTTCTTCCGCGTCGCAGCTATATACGGTAACAAACCAAAATGTAAGCCCATTGAATTCTGATTACCGGCCACTGGGTCGATTACTGGTCCCTTTCTTAGTCGTGGCATTACTCATTGCCTTGTTTCTCGGTACGTAGTTCCCAACTTATAACCGTCAATTCATTGTTCACCAAATGACAGTGGAGTTCGTTGTATGCAGGCTATTCAAGTTTACTGCCCCTACGTGACATGGCTAACTTCCCGCTCGTGGCTCTGTTCAGTGCGTCCTCACGGCCACGATTATCGTTACAATCCCGGCAGAATTAAGCTCAACCAGTATGCACCTTCCACCCTGGGTACCTAATATTAGTGGGAATTGTCTATTTGAAGAGCAATGGCAGTCATTGCCGGTACATTCTCTGAAACTATCGCTGCTCGTATGGTATGTTCTCTTAGCATCTTACCTTGATTTGTTTTACCTAGTTTCTTTGTGATGTAAAATTCAGGCTGCCGCCCTTAAGTAATAGTGGTATGATATTCTTCTCCTCCCATGGAAGCATCATTTTCATAATTTCTCCGAGCACTCCTGTTTGCCCTCACCTTGTTCCGCCTCTGGGGTCCTTTCCGCTGCGCGGCTTCCATTGCGGAGACAAATGCCTTGAATATCAAGCGAATAAGACGCAAATCGCCGGTCCTTTCGTCCCTGTTTACGGATGGAATCATATATTTCTTCTTAGTTTTCGGTGCGTTTCCCGCTAGCACTTAGGCGATCACGTAATTATATACCATCTCTCTTTAGCGTCAGGCGTCGTAGAAATGACATTCTGCATTATATACAACCCCCCACTTGAATCTGACCTTTATGCGCAAGTTTCCATCTTCCTCGATCCCCATTTTCTCAGCTACTGACTTTCATACCTCAAATCGCAGATGGTTTTTCGCGATATATTCCATTTCGGTGCGTTCCTGGCAATCTTCCTCGCATTTTGTGATAAGTTTTCATGGAAAACGCAGGGTGCGCGGCTCATCTTGAACCTCCGCGAGATCGCGATGAAAGACCCCAATCCAACGATGGGCTCAAGTTCTGGCGCACTTGATACATTTGCCGTACGGACTGAGCATCATGACTTTGGGGAACATGAATGAATGCCAGAGCAATTGGCCCCCAAATTTTGTCAGTGTCCTGGCGCTTAATTTTTAATCGGTCGTGTTTGTTATATGTGGGGAGCTAAATCTTGTTAACGCTCTTGTCCCTCCACCGCCCTGAACTCACATTGGTCTGCATTAGGCTAATTTTTATGTACTTTCTGCACTGTATACACCACCTTCCTCTCATTCACCGGATACACTGACCCATACAATTACCAAGTACTTACGGAGCTACAAGCGCCAGTTCATAATGCGTAGACAAAATTCCTTTTACTTATCTTCGATAATCTTACTAGTCCACCAACTTCAATGGCCATATATTTGGAACTTCACTCCAAATCTAGCTTGCTATATTGAACCACTCCAAGTATGAATAAAGAGCATTCTTCAAGTTCGACTCACCAAGACTCAAGTCTCAGTGGCACCTCGACGACCGGCTTGCGACCGGCTGATTTCGCGATGTTGATGGGTTAATATTTTATTGCTGATTGGTGATAAAGATAGATGGACTTGTCGCTAATGATATTTACCCAGTCCGAGGTGCATAAGAGTAATCGTTAATCCGTATTTTAATCATGCATTCAGATCGCACGCCCCAGGGCGCAATGCGCACCACTCGGGTTGCAGTGAGATTGCGTTCACACCCCGCTGCTTAAAGCGATACGAAATGTCGTGAAGGCGAGGCAGGGCGGTGTCACCGTTGCCGCCAGGACCAGACCAGAATACCTACATGAAAAGGCAATTAAGATGAATAACCTGCTGTTGAGACATAGAAAACGTACCTCAGCGGAAGACGCCGCACGAGGCCAAACGATGCTATCCAAATTCGCCGGGCCCGATTGTTCTGTCCACAAGAGATGCTGACCTAGTAAAGCGTCGTGTTAATGAGACACGGTGTTGAATTTATGGGGAGGGTAAACGCGATGCAGACCTCCCATGATTAGGCTCTGTTGAGCTGTCGTAAGGTTGGCCAGTGGGTCAAATGCATACGACTAGGATCAGTCAGTACCTTGTTCAGAGATATGAAAGTACGATACGACTGACTATTTGCCATGTCTTGAATGGATCACACCAGCTGTTTCCGAGGACATTTTGGCCGACCCAGCCACCTGCTCCGCAGTCCAGGTAAAAGACATCGCTCGATGTGTGGATGACTTTGTACCCCTGCTCTACGACAGCCGCTACGTCGTCCGTCGAGATCCAAACCCTATATTCCGATGAGTTCTTCGAACCAAACGGATTAACATATAAAACTTACATGACAAGCGTGCTCTTGTCCAAGTCGACTGAGTGGGCAAGAAGCATTTCTGTCCATTCATAAGCTTCGGTCTCACATGAAGGCCGAGGCCAAACCAACTCACCTTCCCAGACAACAGCAGTCTTTCCAACAGCGCGAAGTGCACCGTGAATATGTTGTGCGAACGTATTCAGCGCACCATCCACAGTTGTTCCCTGAGAGGCTAAAACCGCCACAATGAGCATGACCCGGCACGATCAGTGATCAGGACGGTAAGAACTCACTGAGCTCGGCCTGTGTCTGTGCGTCCGAGGCGTAGCAATTGGCATTGATTTCGTCTCCGCCAGTACTGAAGTAGCTTGACTGGAAAAGCGATGCGGCGGAGACCAAGAGGTTACTTGTGAAATTTACAGTTGCAGGGTTGGCGAGGCGAAGCTGACCAGCAGGCGGCTCTGGCAACAGTGATTTATAGAGGCTATCACCAAGGAGAAGGTAGAAGACCCACCATTCGCAAATTGACTCCATGGCGTGGCATCGGGGCAGGCGATGTGTTCCGGGTGCGATTGAGCAATGGCTGCGGTGTGTCCTGGGGTATCGATCTCGGCAATGACATCAATACCGCGCTAGAAATTGACAATATCAGTAATGTTGGAATTTGGCTGGTGAAATTCGGGTATGTGCTCACGGCAGCGGCATAAGCTACCAAATCTTTAACCTCCGCCGCGCTATAAGTGGATTGAGCATTGTAGGCGCCCTTGGCGGCTAATTCGGTGAAACCGGGGACGATGAGGGGGAAAGATTGGGAGTCTACAACATGCCAATGAAAGGTATTGATCTAAATGGACAATGAGTGAGTGAGCGGGGGCGAGAAATATATTGATCGCCTTGCCTTGACCCAGCTCATAGCGTCCAATGTCCGCTTGATATCGGCAATGGGGAAACTTGAGGGAGGGAGTTAAATTGAATGTCTTGTGTAAAAAAGTTGTTGATTGCTCGCTTACAAGTTTCTTGCTGTGTCCAACATAAATCCTCGATAAGGCTAGTATAATGACATCAATCAGCCAGGAAAAGAAAACAATGCAACAAAACATACGAAAGCTGGAGAATCAACAATATGGAATGGCGCTTGCAGGGTATATGCGTTTCCGTTGAGCTCATACCACACTTGCCCGAACGTGGTCAACCCTCTGAAAAGCCCCAGCGTCGAATTTGCCTGCAAAGTGGCAGCCGAGCCGTCCGCCGGGATCACAAGTGTGTATCCTTCTACCCGGGACTCGAGGGGCACAATCGCCTCTTCCGAAATGCTTTTCACAGCCCCCGTGGATTTCAACGACAGCGTCAGCGACGAGAGAGACTTCGCTGCCTTGACGACAGCGGCGGAGGAGGCCCCGCGGTCCACGACGAGCGCTTGCAGCTGGTCGTTCGCGATGAAGCTCATCGTGCGCGCGATGGCATCCGTGAGGTCGGAAGGAACATTTTTTATGCCTGTGGTGGAGATCCTGAAACCCGGAGAGAGCTTCAGCGCCGTGGAGCCTGTTGTGATCTGTCGCGGGGCCGGCCAGAGCGCGAACGACGGAGAGATGCCGAGTAGAATCGCTAACGCAAAGGGCACTTTCGACAACATCGTTGTTGCGGGGCGCTTAAGGAAGCTGAAGCTGAAGTGGGGTTCCGGGGCTCGGAGAAGACGTGCCAGGGTTCTTTATAGAGCCGTCGCCTTGTTGAATCTCGTTCTCCGTTCCTGCGCTTCTAGCCTGATATGGATGTTTAATTGATAGCCATACCTCCATGACCGAGAAAGAAGCACGGCCCACAAGGCAAGTACTGAAGGCCTATCACAGCTCGGTCGAGCATATGTTCTCCTTGAAATATCGATGTTTGAATTGCGTTCAATGCGCCGTGTAGCTATTGAACTTGCGGAGAAAATCAGCTGATGGTTATCGAGTAACGAGAAGATAAACCCTGCCAGCAGATACTTACCCTCTGAGGCGGGACATCGAGGCCTTGTGCCAGCAGCAAGGACTGGTAAATTGGAGATACGTGATTATTTCCGTCGGACGCCTCTGATAGTAGCCAGATTGGGCTAGATGCCCATGAAGAAAGCCACAGAGAGACTAAGAATAGTGTCATGCAGGTCAGAAGTACGGTTCATGCCGTTGTAAAGCCATCAACCCTTTGCTCATCCGTTCACGTGTAGAAGGCGACACAAGGTCGCCGAAGCCTGCTGGATGCTTCTTCTTCGCCTTCGAGCCTTACATTTGAGAAACGAACTCCTTGAGGAGATAAACGGCCGTCTTATCTTATGTTCTATTCCTGTACTCAAAATAATAACAGCAGTGGTCGGGCAAACGTCGGAATGCAATGCGACACAGCAGAGATAATATTTAACACGGAGGGGATATTGCAGTACCAAGCCTACGAGATGCGGGAACGACTAGATTGTGCCGGGCTGGAGCTTGAACTAGCACCCTCGTCAACCAGAGCAGAATGCTCTGTGTCTATCTCCGATCCATCGACACTATCAGTGTCGACCCACGCGTCCCCCTCGTCCGCCGGGGTCGAGTCGAAGTCTGATGACTTAAAAAGCAGACTATTTTCATGCGTTGGCGACAAGGCAACCCCATCCCGTGTCGGCAGCGCAAGAGGAAATTTCAATGCACCAAACCGCGCGTCCTCCTCCCGCTCCCCGGCAAATGGCCCAAATTCAAACTCCCGCGGAGTACGCGAATCTTCCCTCCGTTCCTTGCCTCTCCCCGCCTCCGTTGATACCACCAGGCCCGCATTTTCGGCTGACTTCTTCCGCACCCTCTTCGCATGGCCAGCAGTCTTGACCTCGTGCAAGTGTGCGGTCCGTGCCCACTTTTTCGCGCTCTTCGGTACGCCCCACGACGCGCTTGCCTGCAGAGCACTCGCGTTGTGCGAGTTTGAGCGCTGAAGCGGCTGCGGCCGGAATGCGGCACCGATAGGCGTAATCGGTCGTTGATGGTGTATTCGCCGACTGACAGGGGTGGAGCGCAGCGACGGCGCGCGCGCGCGCGCGTTGGGCCCAGACAAAGTGCGCGTGCGGGGGAAGAGCTCTGTGTGCGCCGGTGCCGTGTTGATGTCTACCTGGCTGAGTGGGGTTTTTGAGCTGGACGGGAACTGTATGCCTTCCCCGGGGTCTGAATAGGAGTCAGCTGCCGTGCAGACATAGATATAGCAGAAAAAAAGACTTACCATTATACCGCGACGACGGCTGGGCACTGGGATACGTTTTAATAGACACAGGTCTTGGACGGGTCGGAAACTGCGGCGTTGTCGGGCTGCCGCTCCTACTTCTACTGCTTGAAGTAAAACTGCCCTTCTTGTCGTTTGCCCGTTGCAGATCGATGCTCAAGTTCTTTGACTTGAAACGATCTGCCCAACTATTACTCAACTTGAAATGGCGTTCGCCCCACTGCCTCACCGAGCGATTCAGCCGTGTCGAGGAGTGGTCGATGAGATCTCCGGCGCGCGAGCCGCGTGTGAGACCCATGAAAACAAGGACTGCGAGGAGAAGACAAAGCTGAGCGACGCCGAGACGCTTTTCGAGAATAACCTTCACAAGGTATAAGTTCGTAGCGTCGTCGAATTAAAATGTGCGTACCCACCTCTTCTGAAAGATGCTCCACCCTCAAAACTAAATCCATATACTCCATCTCCAACAACGCCCTTTGCCTTTGCCAGCTATCCAGATTTCTCTGGTAATTCAGTGTATGCGCGCGGGTCTGGAGTATTCATCTCTTGAGATTACTCTTACTCCCGAAGATGGTAGTATCACTCACAATGCCCTCCAACCGGCCTACATCTTCCACCAAGCGCTTCATCACGTCCCGTATAGCCAGGTTTTGTTGTTCGATGTATCGCACGTAGAGTGTCTGGTTCATCTCAACCTCGGTAAGGCGGTTTAGAATAGTACGATAGATCGATTCGCCGCCCTTCGCTATATGGTGCGGTGGAGCGACAGGGATGACCGCTACAGAGGGTGAATTCGAGGAGACGACGACCGTTGATGTCTCTGAGGATGAGGGATGAGAGCCGGCAGGATGGGAAGAATGTGATGTGTGAGAAGACGAAGGAGATTGGGGTGTAACGGGTGTAGACGAGGGTGTAGATGAGGCATGGTTGATTTCCGTGGTATAGTCAGTCCTGTTGTTTGTTGGTATACTTGATACATTTTCTTCCTGGCTAGATGGGGTTGGTATATATGGCATGGATATTGGTGGTGTTACATATGTGTCAGTCGGACGGTCATGCAAATGGGGGTCGTGGTGATTGTGCGTTGTGATTGAGTTGGAGAGCTGTGTGGGGTGGCTGGCCGTTTGTGTGGATTCTTTCGTGAGTTGTGTATGGGGCTGTTCTGCATTGTCAGGAGAAATATAAGAAGTGGGTTTGGTTGGTGGAGAGGAGAGAGAGGGGGGCTGTTCTGATGAGTTGGCTTTACTAGAGGTGGGCATTGGCGAGACGACAGATTTCTCGATTGAGTGTAAGTCATTGCTGGAATCAGAAGTGACATCGACTGTCGGAGAGGTGGCAGGTATAGGCGCGGAACTCGTCGATCCAGGGAGCTGTCTCTTCTTATGCGACTCTGCGTGTTTTGCGCGGCTCTCTGATTCCCAAATATCCCATTTCCATTCTTCAAGATGTGTAAGGCCATATACGCGGAGAAGAGAAACCGGGCAATAGTATTCGCTTCCATAGTGTGAATGGAAATCAATCCGTATAAAACGGTAGAAATCGAGCAGATCATCCGGGGGCCGGAAGGTCTGTACTCCACGCGTATTCTTCGCGCGATAAGTCTGCACCGTCGTCCACGCATCGGGGTCGGTGGTGTAGGTTTTGGCAACGCTGACTGTGAAGTCCTTGAACACACCGCTGAAAAACTCGAAGTTGGCTAGCTGTATCGTGTCAATCCGGATGTCATCGCAGAGTTCGACGACGACGTGCTGGCTCTCTTTCGGTGTGTCGCATGGACTAAGCATATATCTGTCGCGTTTGGATGACAGGATGGAGGAAGGCGACTTGGCGGAACGGTGCGACGTGTGGACGCGGGCTGAACAGTCCAAGCTGGCGTAATTGAAGCGGTCGGTCAGCGGCGCCTTCGAAGGCGAGAAACTGGGGCGTTCTTGTGTGCCAGGTTCCGCCGAACCAGCGGCTCCGCCGCTGTCTTCTGACGATGGCACCGTCCCCTCGCTAGTCAGGCTTGCATCCCCTACCACTTCTGCTCCACCCGCAGCAGCTGCACGCTGGCTTGCATCCTCCTCTTCCGCCTTGGCTGACGAAGCTTGCTGTATGCCAAGCTGCTTCATCTTCCACTCTTCGAACGAAAGTAGGACGTCGTCGTCCACAGGCTCCGACGGCGTCAGCGGCTTGAGGCAGCATATCGGGTTTTCGGGGAGTTTCCGCTTGGGCGCATGTGCAGTTATCGCACGGAATGGGTCATTCAATGACGTCGATTGCGAGAGCACTGGGGAGGCGAAAAGCAGCCATACGAATATTATTGGCAAGGCTGAAAGCATAGCGCCCCAGATGCTGCCTTGCAGGTGCCACGCAGAGTAATATGCGGTGCCGCAGCACAACTCCAATAAATACAGAGCGAGCAGCGACTGAGGAGATCGAATGAAGACACGTTTGGCCACGTTGGACAGATACTTTCTCCGACTCGGAACGACGGCCGTCTATTTTTGACGGAAAGTCAGCGCGTCAACAGATCATGGCGGGCCACCGCGCCCTGGCCCCTGGCGGTGTTTATAAAAGTCAGTCAACAAGATGAACGTTTCTTCTTACCACCAACTTCGTCCAAGCATAACACTTCAACGCCCCAGACCTCCACTGCTTTCACATACATACTGGTGCCTAAAAGGAAACTGGCACAGATGTTGATGAATACAAGATGAATTGAAGATGAAAATCGCAAAAATCAAGAGGTTTATTTGATATGCCGTGGCTCTGGGCACCCCTTCGATACGAATGATCTGCTTTTTGCTTTCTTTGAAGACCCTGCAGCAGCCCTATTTATGGCCTCGTTGTTCTAAAACTCCAAAAGAACATTGATAACATCGCTCTTTGCTTCTTGACTGAAGATTTATCAGATAATTTGTCAGCGAACGCTTCACGAAGAGAATGCATCATAACATCACCTACCCATGATAGGTCTGCCGAGGCTCAGCTGATTCAGTTATGGCCCTACGGCTAGCATCCGGGAACGTCTGCCCGAGAGAAAGTCGGCTTAAATATGGCGTAGCTCAGTCTTTATCAGCCATCTTTCCCCCACCCGCGCTCGCCCGCTATCATCGTTCCAATCACCGCACCAGACCTCCAGGGATAAGATCATGGCAGATCCGAAGACAGGAAACAACCCATGGAGCTCGTATATGGTGCAATTGTATGCAAGTCGTGCCCCGCCGCAACCCCTGGGAACCGTAGTGTTTGAAGAGATTGAAGCAAAGGCGAAGGAGAAGCTCAAGGATTATGGAGGTAGGCAAACGTTTTGCGATGCATTGGCTATTAATCAATGCTAATATCTACATGCATTTAGGCGCTTTCATGTATGCTGGCGGAAGCGCTGGGACCAACTCCACGGAGCACGCCAATCGCGCAGCTTTCTCGAAGTGGGGTATTATCCCGCGAATGCTAGTCAATGCCACTCACACAAGCTTAGAGGTACGCGATTAATCTCGTAACAGTGCAAGGACGAAAAATGAAATCATTTCTTTTACAGACAACTATCTTTGGTGTCACCCACTCCTGCCCTATCTTTATCGCGCCTATAGGAGTCCAAGCAATCTTCCACCCTGATGCAGAGTTCAACCCTGCTCGTGCAGGAAAGGCACTTGGCGTACCCTTCATCCTCAGCACTGCTGCCAGCCGTTCGATCGAAGAGATAGCAGAGGCAAACGGTGATGGGCACCGCTGGTACCAACTCTATTGGTTTGTCTTTTCCGAAACGTTCCTCAAGGCTTTGGACTGACCTTTTTGCAGGCCAAAAAACAACGAGGTCACCCTCTCGCTCCTTAAACGGGCGAAGGAGAACAACTACAAGGCACTTGTGGTAACGCTCGACACAATGTCGCTGGGCTGGCGGCCACACGACCTGACCCGCGCGTACATCCCTTTCGCGCACGGCGTCGGCATTCAGATCGGCTCCTCCGATCCCGTGTTCATGGCTCAGCGTAACAGGAAGCCGATTGTGGGCGTGCACCCAGACTTCCCCTACGACCCGGTCAAATTCGACGAGGGCACCGCTGCGGGTGATCCCAAGTACACGGAGGCGACCTATCTGGGCATGGAGTGGCTTAAAGAGGCCAACTCTGGCCTGTTCAGAGACTGGGAGGACCTCAAGTTCTTGCGCGAGAACTGGGAGGGGCCGCTGGTGCTCAAGGGAATTCAGAGCGTCTTGGTTCGTATATGCATTCGATGAGCGAACATTACGACAGCTGATCGAAACACAATCAGGACGCCGAGAAGGCCCTGGATTCTGGCATCGATGGGATCGTCGTCTCCAATCACGGTGCGGGCAGTGCTTCGTCTATTTCTCCAGATCGGCTGATGCTATCTTGGTCTTGCGTGCAGGAGGCCGGCAGGTCGATGGCGCCATTCCCTCGCTGCTCGCCCTGGAACATATCATGAATTCACCCAAAATACGCGCGGCCCAAAAGGCTGGGAAGTTCACCGTCTTGTTTGACTCGGGGATTCGGACTGGCAGCGATATCATCAAGGCGATCGCGCTGGGCGCTCAGGCTGTGCTACGTAAGATTTTTTCTAGGAAGCTACCTCCTTCTGAAGCGTTGACCTGGTTGAACTATATTGCAGTGGGCCGGCCATGGGTATACGGCGGAGTCGTGGCGGGACAGGCGGGCATTGAGCAAGTGCTTCGCCACACCATGGCAGACCTTCACGTTAACTTGTCGCTCTCTGGTTATACATGCCTCAAAGAGATACAAGGACGGGGAGAGGAAGTCCTCATGAAGCTGACTTGATGTCAACGATCATAGAGCAGGTAGCATATCTATGATTTCCCAATCGCCGCTGTCAAATGTGTCTGCGACGCGTCAGAATTAGAACCAATGACGGATGAGTACAATTGAATTTGTTTTTCACGTAATTGTGTCGTGATCAATCTTTTCTTTGTCATTCATGTCGCCTCTATCTTTAAAGGTGTACTAGGCCTGGGCCATGAGTTATCTCAGATTCCAAGATGCGCAGCCGTCGTTTTGCTTAACCTGCACGTCGGTGTAGATGGATGCACATGTAAGGCTCTAAGAATGGGTCCCCAAATAATCCTTTTGGTTCGTCTGTTGGCCCTTCTTAACCATCGGTCCTTGTATAGTTGATTCTTCCTCTTCCCGGTCGGCTGCGCAGATTATCGCGATTTCAGGCCGGTGCGTCAGGACACCCAGTCACAAATTTAGGAACTTAGCTTATGTGGAGAGGGAGTCACGACGTTGCGTTCGCACCGGTACATAACCAATTACAACCTGTCAGTCTTCCACTCGAGCACTGAACCATTCGGGTGGCCTCCATAGAATGTATCGCACTGCCGGTCCAAGGAGCCACATCAAGAGTCAAGTTCTACCTCTCCCAAACAATTGATACATGAACTTGTTCGCTCGCTTGACAGCGAAGTGAAAACACTCGTTCGTCCGCTCTTGAGTCCATTTCGGTAGGATCCCTATGAACTAGTGTTTGAAACATAGAAAAGTGTCATTTTGTCTTGATTTCTGAGCAGATAATCCATACACGGCGTCCGTCACTTTACGACTAAATGGCTAGTAGGGTTTGGCTATATGGATAACTTTTAATGAAGATGTCAAGCCAGGTATACCGCGCAGGATACATATTCAGCATTGATTTAGCAAGAAGCTTGAAGCGCGCATGATGTAAAGCATCGAAATTAACTGCCAATGATCAAGGTGCCACAGCATTTCGGCGCTTAGATATTTGAGATTTACTTTGTTCTCTCTTCGGAAATGTCACCAGGTCATTGACTGATACATAGCTTATCGATTATCTACATCGCAAAGTATCAGTACGCGCAGCAGGAGGATAATTTTGTTACTCATTGTTCGTACATACTCACAACATACTCACTTCTTGTCGCTAATATTAAAACTTCGGGCCGCGACACGAAGACTCGTGACGGCGATCTCACCAAACTCCCGGGGAAATTAATCAAGCCATCTCCTCTGTATGAAGTATGATGGAACATAATATATATGTTCTCCCAAGCGCCTCCTCTACATTAAGTCCGTCTGTATATACAGGCCCAGCGCAGAGGTTACGTACTGTGGTTTAGCAATAATTCGAGATGCCACTTGCCGCACATTCGGAATTTATCTTCAAAGAAATCCTCTGCAGCTTCCCGGGGGACGCGGGGACGGTTGATAGCGACGAAAGGCGATACGTCATTCACTGAGACACCTCTACGAATCTGAGAACGGATCGAGAGTATTACCCAGATGTTATTCTGTCGCCACTAAGACTAGGACAATCGCGGTGCCCAACTGCGCCAGCCACTCTCGTTCCATCCCCTCTCGAATTCTTCCTCGGAGAAGCGCTGGACGGCCCACGTTCGCGCCCGCAGCCGCATAGCTTGCTCAGCTTCGGTAGATAGAGATAAAACCGTATGTATTGCCTCAGCAAATTCGTCGACCGTCTGTGCATGAAAGCCTGTAAAGTGATGAGCAATAAATACGCGTTCAACTACATGTCGTCATGCCTGTCCGTTCGCCATTGAATGGCACAATGATATCTTTCAGTGGTCCACCTGACGCATGAGCGACAGGGATGACACCTGCAGCCTATTCATAGTCAACTCAGTACCCTAGAGACTGAATGGCCGGTAAGGCGCGGTATATCCAGACATACCAAGAATTCGACGATGTTTATCCCAAAATGCTCATCCACCATCGTGCTGAGACCTATGCTGGCCTTCGACAGCCAATCGAGCACAGCTGGATACGATGCGTTAACGACAAAGTCGACGTGCGCCTGTGAAAAATATATTTAAAGGCATATCAATCGGTTAAAATGGTGCCACATACATCTATTCGAAGTTCCTTCGCCAGCCTACGGAGTTCGAGAATCCGCTGTGCATCACCTTCATTGCGGCTTCCGCCAACAAGTACTAACCTGACCGGCTCTTCCGTATCTTGGATGTATTCCGGATGGAGTTCGAGCAGGCGATGGAAGATATTCAACTGTGCGCGATGGTCCTTCTCCGGCCTGATTGCATATATGCAGATAGATATAGGTGCAAGATAAACAAAACAAGAACACTTTGGGGACTGACCTGAATTGGGCCACACTGAGAATAGTACGAGAGCGGGGTAGCAGTGCGAACGAAGACATCTCGCGCGTGTCACAAGGAGGATAAACGATTCTGGCTGTAACAGGCGCATGGTCGGAGGTGAAGAACTTGATTGCCAGTAAAGGAGGAAGGAGATGGATAGCGCTCATCAGTATGTCATGATGTTGCAAGATAGAATCGATATGGCCTTTGGTCCAGGACGAGTTGACCATGATGAAAGAGGCAGTTCTAATAGATAATACGTAATAATGCATGAAGAAGCGATAGTAGCTTAAATAAATTTCGACACTATCAATGAAAACTTCTGGGGTGCATACGGACGGAACTTACAGGAGTTTGAAGTGGCTTAAGATTACAGACGATGAGATGGCCCCCGAATTTGTATGTCCTGCCTTTCGCGATTTGACCCGTTCCAACATGTTACTGCTGATAGTCGGGTAATGAACATAAGCCCCAATTGGAATGCGTCCTAACTGAGAGACGACATGAAAAGTGAAAGCATAGCCCATTGTATCTGTAAAATGATAGGGGTATTAACGAACGCTACTTTGTCCTGGTGGATAAAGTTCACCAATGAAAAGGTCCGGTATCAGCTTTGACATGGCTTCCCAAGCCAGATACATAGATCCGAGACTTTGTCCAAGGAGCGTAAATCGAGGCCAGGTGGAATCCTCGACTAACCATCGAGATTTCAAAAAGACCAAGTGGATTAATTTGGGGTCTAATGATATGTCAAACCTAGCCTATGCACAGGGAAGTACACCATCGCACAGCTTGTGAGTAATACATAGAATATTAGTCAGGCAAGACCGACCTTGACTTTGGAAATTATTTCGGCTTTAGTGGCATCGGTGTCCCCACTGTATACCGCACTAATGATGTCGGGGTTTGTGCGTTGCATGGCAGCTATGGCGGTCCACAAAACACGTTCGCCGCCTCCGCCGGCGTTACTTTGTACCTGGTCGTAGAATCAGACAGCGCCGTATGGCATTTAGAGATGAGTGGTCACCAGTAAGGATGGAAAAACCCTATAACGCGTTTCCGGTCGCTGGGTGAGTAGCCCAGGTCGGCAAGCATGACAGAACGTCGAGCATAGTTGTAAGAGCGCAGCTGCCAGCTATACACCCATAGGAATATCCAAAAGAACGGCAACAATAACAGAGGTTGAAACGGAATTGGTCCAATTAGTCTGGAAGCAAGAGATGCACCGATGTCCATCTTGCTTAACAGCGTTGGAAGTCGCCGCCAGATGTTTGCGAGTTGAGTTTGAGACTTGAGTTGAGTATGTCGTAGCGCTAAGCGCCCTGTCAGAGTCCTCCAAGAGCCAACACGTGTCTAGATTACATAAAAACAGGTGACTATTGGGTTCGCCATTGGGCAAGGGTTCCAGAATGTTCCACTCAATTTCTCTTCCTTCCTCGTCGCGAATCGATCTCTCTGATGTTGTAATGAACGCTCGAGGCTCACGAATGGGTGTCAAATGGATGTACTACTAGAAGATAATCCCGGGACAAGAGCAAGACAAAATGGCATTTCAGCCGGCGGCGGGCGCAGTCAACTTGACGGCGCAGTCTCCTCACTCATCTCAACTGGGCTCGACGACATTTTTTCTTTCTCGAAGGCATTATATGACGTACATCCATAAGATCTGACTGGCGCAATTGATAAATTGCGAACGCCTGCTCCTGGTCTCTGGCGCCCACTCTCCGCAACTTCTCGTACAACATGTATTGGACATCCGGGTTGCATACGGGTCTTCGAGTCTGCATACCGGACAGCTTCCTATGATGTGCTACATTTCAGAATTACCCGAAGGAACGGGGGAAAGGCGCATCAGTGCCCGCCCGCCTCGCGTTTGCCTCGTGTTATGTCCAGGTTAAGCTTTACTTGTATTGTAATTGTCAACTATATCGCACAACTTTGACATCGCTGATGCCTCCTCTCATAGAAGTAAACATCCGTCAAGACCAGAGCCGATCTGTCCATTTCAATTCGCTATGGGCCAGTTCTTGTCGAAGCAGTTTGAACACCAATACGCAGTTGACATACCCTGCACAGCCATGTCTTACTACTTGAATCGAGATGTGTGGTCAAGTGGGGGTGGCGATAATTTTTCTTTCGGCATCCGGTAACTGGCATGGCAGAATCTGAGATGTAAATCTGGAGATGACCTGACCTACTATCGTAAGTATAAAGCCTACGCATCCAACCCTTCCGTGCCACCAACAACCGAAAATCTGCACTTCCCTTCCCATGCTGTCTTACCTTCTCCTGATCATCATCTTCTCCGATGCCAGCGTGGCAGGGATGCCCACCCACCGCGACGTAGTGGACGGGCCCGACGTTGCTACAAGCGACCGGATCAATTCTATGGTCATCAAAGGTATAGTAGTCGGCACCCGTATGTCCTGTTCCGCGCTGCCATCGACGACGTTGCGATACTCATCCCCTTTCTTAGTGCTGTTCATTGGCGCTCTGCTGTTGCTCCACTTTTATCGAAGGTGTCTCTTCCCTACTCAAGTTCCCACTGCGTCACCCATGCCTTCCACCGGTGCAATCGCATCTGGACCTTCAGCTATTACCCCTTTGCCCATCCCCTTCGATGCGGCAAAAGTCACAAATTATATCGCATATCCACCTTTGACTGCTGGTACGACTGCTTCAGGCGGTGCTTCGACGTATGCCATCCCGCATGCCCCCGGCCGTGCGCCTAGTATGAAGATCAAGGTTAACAACCCAGTTGCGGGGCCTCGGGCGACGCCCATCCGCAAGAACGCCATCGCCTCCAATTTCTTTCCTACGCTATAGGGCATGCGTGTCATTCCCGTCTTGACTGCAAGCCCGCCTGAAGCCTGAACCCGCCATACTCGCTCGAACTCCACATGCTGTGCGACACATCATGCATCATCTGCAACCTTTTCTTCGTGATTCGTTCCTCTCCCCATTACTTTCCTTTCCCTTTCGTCAACGCTAGTCATCTTCTAGAGATACATAGCCGCTGGTCATCGACAATCGCTTGCCTTTACCGCCATCGCATATCCTTTCTTACCTCTCCGACATCACCGCCGGACAAGTTGCTGCGGCTGTTCGCGAGTCAATCAGCCCACGCTGCTATGTTTGCTCAAGGGAGCTTATGCTCACTACAGACTACTTAACTTCACGTCCTGTTCATCGAATCTACGTTCTTTTTTACTACGTCGCCATGCTGTCTAATCACCTCTTAATTTTTTTCTTCCAAATTCCGGTCACGGATGAATACCCTTATCTGTATTATTCTCCTAGTCGCTTACCCCTACTAAGCTCTTAGAACCAACTTAGAACCCTCCAAACCATTTCCTAATTGTCGCTCATAAATCCAAACCTCTTTGCATTGCTTTGTCGCTTTCGATCTTCCCCTCTATGTATTGCTCTGTAATGCGTTCAAGTAGTGTTTAATGCCAACACAATGCCAACATTCATGATTGATTGCGTATGCTAGTAGTAGACGTTGAGTAGACGTGCATCATGCGCGGAACGATATTCCCAGGTCTGACGCCGAATATCGTGCAAAACAATATTTCCTGTGAGAAAGACGGTACTAAATTGCAAGTGAACGTTCAACGTTCAACACTAGCTGAACGCCCCGAAATTCCAACGAAACTCGCCAGTGAATCCAGTTTGTTACGTAATCAAGGGTCTGCCGAAAATTCGCATGCCACCCGTCGGCATACTAACCTGACCTCGAAGCTTGACTCGGAGGTACCTATTCTTCCGATAATTCACACTCGTCTGCATTGCAACTGGCGCGATTCAGACCACCAAAAATTGCTCGAAGACGCTTACCCTCTCGTCCCCTAACGTTATTGGAGGCATAATGGTTTCCCAAGGAACGAAGCGAGCTGCGTTCGAGGGTGGGTCATTTACAGTATCATCGTATCCGAGGCTATGCGTAGTGCTCATTACAACCTCCCTTTCCACCAGTCGCGATTTTCTTGGCATCTCAAGTGGGCACTATTCTATCGCTGTTATCTCTGCCACTGAAGATTCTTGCAAGGCAGCTTTGTACTACACAATGCGAGTAAGTATAGTCAAGAATAATTGCGGCCCCTGTACTTTGGACTGACCTGTTTTGCGTATTTACAGTGGGTTATTGACGCAGTCGCTCCCGACAAAAAAGACAGTGTTGTTAAGGCGAAACAAATGGAAGCCCTAAAACGTTTAGGGCACAAGGAATTGGATCTCGATGAATATGAGCGTATGTCGCCGTCGCTTCTGCCCTAACTTAGCTTTCGTACCTAACCTCGGAATCATAGGCAAAGTGGCGAATGAGGTCATCCACCCGGACGACATCAAGGTCACTTTCACAGGTATGCGGATATAACATTCCGGGCCTTTCCTGTATTCCGAAATCTCATTTCCGCGCCATTCAATCGCTACAGATATCGGAGGACTTGACCCTATCGTCTCATCACTCCGCGAATCCGTAATATACCCCCTTCTCTACCCAAACCTCTTTACTTCTTCCTCGTCTCTCCTTGGCGCTCCGAAAGGCGTCCTTCTCTTCGGACCTCCGGGATGCGGAAAGACCATGTTGGCGAAGGCCCTGGCGAAAGAGTCCGGGGCGACTTTCATCAACATCGCCGCCTCGGTCCTTACCAACAAGTGGTACGGCGAGTCAAACAAACTCGTGGCTGGCTTGTTCAGCCTTGCGCGCAAGGCGCAGCCATCCATCATCTTTATTGACGAAATTGATTCCTTCCTGCGTGAACGCACGAAAGGCGATCACGAAGTGACGGGCATGATGAAAGCGGAATTCATGACGTACGTCCCGTATTCTTAATTCTAGTCTGCTATGCTGAATGGTCTGCGAAATAGGCTGTGGGATGGCTTAACTTCCGGGACCGACAGAATTCTGGTCCTTGGTGCCACAAACCGTCCAAATGATATTGATTCTGCCATTCTGCGCCGCATGCCTAAACGATTCGCCATCGGCCTGCCCAACGTTGAACAACGAACAAAGATCCTCAGTCTAGTAACTATTATTCTAGCTGTATTCTTCACATACAACTAACTCATACTGTAGATGCTGAAAGACACCAAATTATCCCCTGACTTCTCCATCGCCGTTCTCGCCGAGCAGACGGAAGGCCTTTCAGGCTCCGATTTGAGAGAACTCTGCCGGAACGCAGCCATGGTTCCAGTTCGTGAATTTATGCGCAGTTCCACAGACAATCCCAAAGCACTAGAGAAAGGGCAATTAGAGGTTTGCACTTCTGAGCCTTTGATTGTTTTCCTTGTTCTTACACCCCATTCACAGGGCTTTGATTTGCGGCCACTAAGTGTCGATGACTTTTTCGCGCACGACGGATCGAGCCCTCTACCCCCAAGAGCTACCGATGTTAAGTCACAGCTGGATGATGAACCCTTAGATTGATACCTTTTCTTCGCGTATACATAGACACATCCCCACTATACAATTATGTATGTTAACAGTTTTTTAATTGCAGAGTTGCCAGCTTCGAGGCACGCTGAGCACTGAGGCGTCAACGTCAACAGTGAAGGTTCTGTGCATCTCGATTCTCAAATAATCATACGCATTTTACAGCAGGAAACGCGTACACTGAAAATTTACATAGTGAACTACTACAACCTATCAGACAGGATTTGCAAGTGTTAAATTCGTCAGAGCATTCATGGCAGCCTGGCGATAAGTGTCTGCAGAAATTGCCAAAGGAATAAGTCCATCTAGGAAGGTCATGATCTGTCTGGACTGTAGAGTATATTTTGGCCATTGCAGCAACGTAGCAGAATTGGGGTTAAGGTTGTTCACGAAGTGAATGAGGTAGTCACCCATCTCTCCCCCTCCATAGACATCGAGAATATCTGAGGCGTGTAGAGATCCAAGAATGGGCAAGGCCTTGAGGCGCTTGCTCAGGAATCCCCACACGTTGGGGTTAGTGGGGACTGTGTTCTGAAGTAGCCATCGGCGCGGCGCTTGAAAAACCCCGTCACCTTGGAACGCGGCAATGCGTTTGTATTGTGGGGTCACCGCGTTGAGAATGCCAGTGTCGAACGGCGATCCTTGCGTAATATCAGCGGGATAGAGTGTTGCCAAATTGTTGATGCTCGCTATATCCCCCCCTGGAAGGAAAACAGTCGAAATCCAAGTGATCAACTCGGCGTCAGTACTGCAAGTTCTGATTAGTTCTCATCGGAGGTGCAGTAGAAACATGACGCCTACGTAATATTCAAGGTTGACAACGAGAATAGAGTGCCTTCGTCATCACAGTTACCTATGGAAATTGATTGAGTACGAGCGTATATTCACTGGTCTGATAAAGTATGTAACTCTACCTGTTATATAAGGAATATTTGCAACTTTATTTTCCTTGACGAGATTTTGGGGGTTATCAGTTAAGAACACGCCGTCCGTCCGTGGAAGCCATGCAAGATTCAATGACTATGTTAACAGGATCAGAACTCAGTGTCTTCGAATCAAATAAAGCGAGGATTTTACTTGATAAGCGAAAATTGACGGAGTCAGATTAATCGCGGCCTTGAGACTTGCGTATGGAACCGTCCTCAAGCAAGCCAGGGTGTCTGCAACACCTGAGCATCCAGTGTTCGCAACGATAGAGTCGTAGTATTTCTGGCCGTGAGTGATGTCGCCCACAGGAATTGGCGCACCCGATTCCATGAAAGCAGCCCGGAAGAGGCCCTCGGTGTCACCACCGTTAGCCAGCATGTGCAGAGCCGCAGAGATTGCTCCGGCAGATTCTCCCCAACTAAGACAACGAAAGACTAAAAATAATGATCTTGCCGATGAGCAGGAGAAATAAGACGAACATAGTGACTTTAGTAGGATCTCCTCCGAATTGTGCAATATATTTTTGAACCCATCTTAATGCTTCTCTTTCTGTCAATCAGAGTGCATCAGGCTTTCGATAATAAGACAAATGGTTTTTCCGCCCTTACGATCTTGTAAGCCTAAGTTGCCAACTCCGGCAGCCTTGACCTCTTCAGAAGCTAAAAATCCGAATCCTGCGAGAAAACGCGAACGATGATTGGTATATGAATACTGGTAAGAGTGTCGACGCCATGCACCTGCAAGCCTGGATTGGGATCAGGACAAGCTAACAAAATCTGAGGGATAAAAATTCAAACCTGTAGTTCATGCTGACGTATATAACAGGGCTACCCAGCACGATAGAGCGCGAAACGATCAAGCCCCCGTCATACCTGGACAAGATATGCTTGTTATAAAAACAAAACACTGAGCCAAATTTATATCCACCTACATAGATGTTCCTCCGAGTTCGAATCCACCTATATTCACCTAGTCTTCATAGGAAAATATATATTTGGTGTAAAATACATACCACCGAAAATCCACTGAAAATTGCACCAGTGAGCCTCGGGCAGAGTATCAGTCATATTGTTACTCACTACCACAACCGGAAGTTTGGAGGTAGGAGTCGCAGATGCGGGTACAACAACATTCAATGTAAGACCTAAAGGGTTACAGATCAATCGACCCGGATATCTTAAAGGAGATCAAGTGAACTTGCAGTCCTCCGAGTCAGGGAAAACTACACCGAAAATCGTATTCGCAATGTAGTCAACCGCTTCGGCGGCTAGACCCGTAATAATGGGAAGTTCAATGGCTTGTTGCGCGCAAGATAGGCCATAACTTGTGGCAGAGAATGTGCCATTGTAGGGAGGGATCGTTTGCGGTAATTGAAAGCGAAGACTACCTACACTATAAATTTTTCAGAATCAAGCATCATCTTAAAACAAAGCGCAAGGAACCACTCACGGCGGCTGGGCAAATGGGATTCCCAAAAACTTGGTTGAGACACCGTCGGTGGTTCCAGTGAACACGCCATTGTCCAACTTCACGGTTGGAGATGCAGCGGTGGCAACCGCAGCGCAGAGAACCAAGTTAAAGAGGGTTTTGGTGACCATGGAAGACCCCTGCTCTTCTCAAGCTAGAACCCTCCTCTTTATAGGTGCAACATGACAATGAGTCCAGTTGATAAGAAACAAGAGGACCGGTAGCTATAGCACTGCAGATGAAACCTGGTCGATCCGACGCAAAGGCTGGCATGTTCCTCGCTATGATTCGTTTACTGAAGCCATCTGTTCGTCCGAAATGTACAACTTGTGACTCAGAAGTGATGGCGCGTGTTTTTTGCTCAAAAAAATAGAAAGAGGTTGTCGTGGGATTGGAAGACACTGGACAATTCGTGAGGCGGATTGCGATTGGGGGCGCATCACGAAAGCAGGTTTGTCAATTTCACGGATCTCCGCAAAAGTACGCTGTTGAACTCAGTGGAGTGTTCTATGAGAATAAAAGCGGGCGCCGACAGAGAATTTTGAGGTCATGAGCGTGCGAGGTTGATGGGCAAGTCGTCGTTGGCGGCGGGATGGGAAAGTACCATGCCACGCAAATGCCACGCAAATATATTTGCGAGTCATCTGACATGGTCAAGAGGGCGCTGACAGCGGTGGAGGATCCCTGCAATAAAACAGAAAATAGTCGATCTGGGGTCAGGCCAGACGAACAGTAGCTTGTGATAATTTGTTTGCAGTATTTCCTAAATTCAGTCAAGTCGGCTGTTGAAGGTCTCCTCTGAAGCCGCGACTAAAACGCTTCGGGCTAATTTTGACCGGCATTGCTGAACTTCAATGACACAGGCGCTCTCGAATGTAATCTCCTATAAATAAAAAATATTGTCAGTGAAAATTGTTGATACAGCATTAGTTCGTGTAGGCACCGGGCATTGCGACAGGATGAAGGTTGGGATGAAGAGCGTTTCTGATCAAGCTGCGGTCGAACTCCGACCGGGCTGGATCAGGTAATTTTACTTCACTTTACATTCCCCAGAATCATTTCAATGGAAATCGAATGGAAACTTCCCATGACTGGAAAGTGCATCATCCAGTGTGTGCCCGTGCAACTCTCTCTTGCCGCATACAACGAATCTCACTTACATACATGTACAATAAAAGATGACAAAATAGTACGACTTATAAAAAATCCAATCATCGTCTTTGCTAGGGTAACATGCAGAATCCCATGGATATATCCCTGGGCTCCTGGATCCATGAAACAACCGTAATTAATACTGTTCGGCTGATTGAAAAATGGAATGGTGGCAGTTTAAACCGAGTGGATCTCATTGAAGAGGTACGGCTGATAGGATACGGATATATCAACATCCAGTAAACGTGGTATGGCGAATTCACTGACCGGAATATATAAACGCCGTGTAGCATATCGCTCGTCGTTACCCAACAGCCTACACTTGAAAGTGATTGAGCAACCCTGCGACGATATCGTCCCGTAACACAGTGATTGACTCCAGTGCGGCCATCGTACAGTCAATAGTGATGGGAGAGGCGGAGTCCGACATCCACTTTTTCAGCAGGACCATCATCGCCTTGAGCCGCCCAAGCACATCCGCAGGTCCATGCCGGATCGTCTGGCCGGCAGAGCCCGCACTCAGCCACATACCGGTCCATGCAGCGAGGCAGTCCGCATGCGATATACATCCGCTGTCGACGAACATTGGCGGGTTCACGCGCACCCAGTCGCAGAGGTTGACGAGTGAGTGGTGCGCAGCCAGGAGGCGCCTGCGCTTTTCGGCGCTAATTGAAGCTGGGAACACCAAAGGTGTCTTGCGGGCACCGTCGGGCTTCGCAATTCGCTCCATGGAAATGAGCTCCTTGTAGTATAGCACGCCTTGAAGTCGGTGTAGACCGCGGCTTTCGGCGACTTCCAATATCGGCTCGCGGTTCACGTCCGTCCACAGAATCCTTGCCACTAGACGATGCGTGATAACGTCGAGGAGTTCATCGTGGTCGCATAACACGGCGACGTTCAACGCGAGCGCACAGACTTCAGACGGCGCGTTGCGCAAGAAACCCGTCGGATCTTGTGCCCGTGCAAGAATCTGGTGGAGGGCCCAGGTTTCATATGAAGCCATGCAATATTTGTTTGATAGTTTGGCAATATTGAGTAGGCGGCCAATCGAGGGACGGTCCTTATTCTCCGTGGATATCAGGTGTGTCGGTCTGTCAACTGTTGGTGAATACAAGAAAGGATGAAATAAAAACACTCACAGAGCATATAGCGCCCAAAGAAGATCACGAAATTCATCTGCGGTATCGTATAGGTGAATTGGAGAGGTTGCAGACAGCTGTCCCACTAGCGGAAGCGCAAACATATCTCCAAAAGCTGAGGATTCGCGCAATAGGTAACATTTATGCACCTGGCGTATGCCGTTAGCCAATGAAAGCGGTATCACAAATATAATGAAGGCACCCTGAATAGCGTGTTCTCGACACGAAAAGTACATAACCCGCCCTCGGATTCAGGTTTATAGTATTCTGTGTCTAGACTCAGACACTCTTCAGGGACGTGACTGATATCTGATTTGACGAGTTGAGATGCGTTATTCTTAGGGACTTTTTTTTGTTTGGAAAAATCTTCGGCCAGCGGAGGAGTGCAAAATGAAGTCACAGATGTATCGGTACCCTTCAACATACGGCTGGACCCCTTCAAGATCAACTTGGATAGCAACCGCAACTTGTGTGCCGGGTTAAGAACGACGAGCGAGACCATCGAGGCCGATAATGCAGACACGAGCTACGGTGCTGGGGCCAATCTGGCCAATCTATAGAAAGCGAAGGGAAAGAGTTCTTAGGGATGCATTCAGCATTCAGCGAGATGTGTATGAAAAAACATGAAGCACCCACGTGTGTTTGAGGTTTTGAGAGCGGAAAGCGGCGTGTACGGCGTCACTATCGATGCAGGAATGTATATCCAGAGCCATTATGCTGCTGGGGTAGAGTGGCCATAAGATGTATCTTTTCATCTCTAATGTAAAAATAAAACGTTATCGCGCTTTGTTAGTCTGTCATGCAGGCGGAGAAATTGAACAAAGACTGAGGCTTACAACAGTCATCACCCTTTGTAAACATGAACTCGGCAACTTTGTGTCTCGTATTTGTAAAGCGACACGCGCGAAAGGCAGGACGCGCTTGACTTCCGATAACGCTGTGCTCACCTACTCTTGCGGGTGACTGATAGGATGCCATGAGGCATTTGCAAAGGCAGGCTTGCGAGGAGGCAAGGATTGGATATGAAGTTTTCAGGGTTAAAAGCTACCTGATATCCGGATCCTAACATGATAGAGCACACAGGTACTTGATTTGAGGCAACGTTGGCTGGGAGCTGTCGGCGGATGTCTGCCTCTCTTCAAGTTCGAGTTGTGATGAATGCTGGGTGCTTCTTTACAGTGGCACTGATGAGTGGCAATAAGATTGTACATAAACATGATTGATTTCTAGAGCAAGAGGTAAAGGGCTCAAAGCGGGATTGCTCAAAAGCACTTCCGCACATGATGGTCGAAGGCTCGAAGGACCGGCGTACATAGCGCCGTTCAAAACTCAGGAGGTATGGCCGGTGCTTACGGCCCGAAATCACTCGGACATTGACGCGCCGCTGTCCGAGTCGTTTCAGTCGACATCCACCACCTCGGCCCAACATCGCCCAGCCTCCTACGAAACCGCGACATTGTCACCCATTGAAACGCTGTGCATAGGTGCGGTAAGATAGGTGCGGTAAGTATAGTCCACGATTCATACCGCCAAGCGGCACGCAAGAGTCTCCCGCACTTGGAACTGTGGTAATAAATCAGACATGGAATGGATGCAATGACGATGTGGTTTTATAGGATACTTGGGCATTACATATGTGGGTGCTCAATGTAGTTCTTGCCAAAATATGTGTTGCGCGAAGCACACCGTCGCACGACGCAGCCGACTGATCAAGACAAAAGACAGGAAGCCGTTGTATTGCAGTACAATGAGTATATTTTGCAGTGTCAAATGCAGCAGCGGCTAGCAATCACAAAAAGCAAGCGAAAGGTGTCGGAGTACCCACCGGGAAGAGCCACTCCAGTGTTGCTCGCTCTATCACACCTTCGTGACTGGCCTTTCACGAGTTCATAACTGTAAGAATGTTGGAAGTAAGCGTGCTTTGGCTGTCAATTTGTGACTTCGCTCTGACTGGATTTCATCTCCAAGCACAGGTAATCTGAGTTGTCTATACGGGCCCGAACGGCGATACACGGATGCTATCTTAGTGAGGGAGGCCTGCATTTATAAGTTCGAAATACGCACTTGTTATGAAATTTTGGACCTTAAGACTGCGTATGGCCAACGAAGACGCCTAGGCCCACCAGGCGAGTGCATTCGTTTTTTTATATCTGTGAAATTCTGAACAAACCAGGAGGACGGGAAATTCTACGGCGCCAATGTGGCTAGGCCCTTGTACAGCCATACCCACCGGAAATAGCGAGTACATATGTCTATCAGCAATTAATTTGTATATCTAGGCACACACCTCAAAGTCTGAAAGGCGCATGATTCTATGTAGTGACAAAAAGATCCAGCTTGGAGGTTCAGATCTGAATTTGGAGCGACTCGACTCACTTTGTATGTGATCAATCGACACAATGCGTTCATATTACCGCGTTTTTGACTTTGATAGGGAGATATAAGAATGATGCCGAAATAACTGCATGGCTTTGTGTATCAACGAGAGAATCTCGGCGAGCGATGCGATAGAGCCCGATTGAATGCTCTGGCATAAAACGCAACGGTAAGATGATTCCAATCGTTGGCTAGAGGCTCTGGTTCAGCTAGCAGTCTTTCTTGTGGATAATTGAACCATAGTTTTCAGGACAGCGTTTGCTAACTTGCGTCTATGTCAAAGGCCCGGGATATGACATTTTGCCGCAAAGATAAGCAAGTCAAAGAAGTCGAAGATAAGCAAATATTCTGACAGATTAATAAAACGCTTTCAGATGCTTACCCAAGAGCCTGGAAAGGATGATTTCAGTCCGCGTCGACACGCGAACCAGATTGATCCTGAACGATAACGAAGACACTCCTTAGAAAACAGAAATTTGACATCCAGTGCTGATCGGTTGAAAATAATCATCTGTCAAGACCTGCCAGTGACTCTAAACCGCTCAGGATGATCATGTTACAGCACCAACCCTGTGGAAATCACTGTAATTTTTTCACGAGTCTCTCAGAGTATGAGTCTCAGAGTATAGTACAGGCGTCAATAAATTACCTCGTAAGGCTGGTAGTTCACCGGGATAGGTTGAGGAGCCTAATCTAATCGGATCGAGTCTACAAATTCAGCTTCTCAAAACAATGTACACGGTTTTGTGATTGTACTTAGTTGATATATACAGTGGCTGCTCGAAGGCTAGAAATTTGCTAGAAGCTCAGTAAAATAGAATTGGATTTTTGATTTCATTCAGTCTCTATGTGTTATTCTTATTGGATGTAATGGGTGCAGACGCTTTGTCAATTCATTGCAAGATTGTGTATGACATCGAGGATCTAACAACTAAGTGAAATTTATCATCTTGACCAGCACCGTATTGGCACCGTATCACGTTTCTGCGTCTGACATCGAGAATCCGCGAAAGCGCAGGACGTTGAACAACTCGGATGCCCAATGATCAGAGTCGAATATGATGAGGCTGCGTTGCGGACAACAACGCTACTCGCCGAAGAAGCAAGAGCTGGATCGGGAGTCCCAACGCTAGAATTAGAGAGGAAGGTACTGCCTTCGAAGATTTATTTTCTAGACGGAAAGGCATGTGGACGCTTATCTATGCTTTTCTGGTAGTTCTAGATCCAGCATTAAAACGATGGGCAGAGAACAGCTCTTCTACTCAGCACACTGCAACTCGTGAGAGCGCTGCTGATTTCAGGTCGTAGAAAAGAGTTCTCCGTGACCGCCAGCTCCTTGGACATCGCTCGGGAATCGGCGCAGAGTTCGCCGCACACGTCCTTCGAAGAGACCAAAGGCGTCCATAGAATGAGTGAACGTGCTGAAGTCGTGTTTGTTACCAAAATAGTTTCTCCAGAATCACAAAACATGTCTGTTATACCTCGATGTTGCCTGCGGGGAGGCTGCCGCAGGCAGCAAGAAGTAGCCTCTCGATCGAACTGCCACTGACTGGCTAATTTCCTTGAGTCTACTCCGCCGATCGTGCAAAGAGGTTGCCGTATGTCCTGGACGCCTCAAGGCCTCAATGCTAGCCTAAAAATATGTGGTGCGGCAGGCGAAGCGACGATTTCGTTCAAGCTACTGCCTACCGCGGTTGATCGAATGCGCCCACCAAGCGGCTGAAGCGTACAAGAGCGTACGTAGACCGGCGTGCGTTGATGATCGAGGCTTTAAATGCATGGAAACGTGGAGGCACTAGCCAACTCCAGAGGGCAGCCGTGGCAGACCGATTACAAGAATTTTGGGGCGAGAAGCTGCAAGATAGGGGCTTGGAGATATTTCGGCGAAATAAGGAGTGGCTCATCAGTCGGAGGTGTCATTAACACGAGTGAAGGAGTATAAGTATATGTAAGGTAAGCGCCGTAGTCAGGCAGCGGTCTTCCGCTTTTGGTACCAGCATTCCAGGTGCGCTTACTGTAAGTGGAGCGCAAGAGAAAATTGATAGAGCAAGATGAGCAAGTGTGAGATGTTGGTCGAGGAGCGAGAATCATTTGGTGATAAGTTCGTGGACTTTTGCGTCAGCGGCCAGGAGGCGATTTGCGACGGAGAAGTCGGTAAATTAACGCCCAGTGAAGCTTCTAGAAGAACCCACAGTCGGTCAGGGTAGACCGATGCCAATTAATTTTCAGTTCTACGTGCCACATAGCCATTGAAGTCCTCGATGAGAGAATGGGGAAGAAAATCGTATCCGGCAAAGACTACAGGGTTCCCAAAAACTTTCGATGTTTTACTCCGAGGATGATCCCAGTAGCCAGAAAAAACGTCAGTCCAGGGAACATTGAGCCATTTTGGAGGGCCTAGCTCTGACGGTATCACTGTCTTGAGAAAGTTGTGCGCGAAGAATAGATAGGCCGGGACCTAAAAGGAAGTGGGAAACACAGGAAAACACGAGTTTTCTCACACAGAAAAGTCAAAACACGGCCCTCGAAATAGACTTAGGCACGACCGCAGTGGTGAAGAGGTGCTTTCTCCCATGCAGAAGGGGCTGAAAAATGCTTTGATGCTGTCGATCTTCCAAAATAACTGAGAAATCGGGGAGATGACATGCGTGCCAACGAAAGCACCGATTGAATTCCCAGTCCCACTTGCCAAGCCTCCGCGCTACAGATATAGCGGCATACAAGCTGGGTTGTTCGGTGAACTTCAAGGGCATTCCCGAAGTTGAGAATAGCGAAGATGAATGCCTTTCCACAAGAGCCAAACGGCGCATACGCAAATGCGATGCGACTATTTCTTCTGAACCTGAGAAAGGTGATTAATTCAGCGCTCAATTAGATTAAGCACATAAAGTTAGGGAGCACCTACATGCCGCAAGCCTCGCGGCCATAGATTAGATTGATAGCGTTTCTCTGAGAACTCGAAGACTACCTCTTCCCCGCACTGGAGATATGTCACCTGCATGACATTGGGGGCAGCAACACTGAGTCGTGACGGAGCCCCACTTCCCCGCTCAGAAAGACGTTCTATTTTTCGCTCTTTTCGAAGTGAAAGACGAAAAATTGGTTTGAGGGAAAGAAGCAATGTGCCCATATCAGTGTTATCGCTGAAGCCCATTTTCATTCCGGAGGTGTTACCACCAGAGTGCATATAGATAAAAGCCGGTAAATTTATATGCCAAATGATACGAGCCTGGGAGGAGAGTGCATGAATGAAATCGATGACAGCATGATGGGAGAGTGCGTCCGAGTCTATTTCCGCAGTTACTGTTTGCGCAATGCTTTTGAGAGAATTTGCTAGTAACCTGTCTTGGTTCTGTCAGCTCGGAATTGAACCATGTTTGCCATTTACCTGGGTAGCCCCCATATCGTCGCAGATAAGCATTTGATGTCTCGCAGCAGAGCTGTACAGCCGATAACAATTTGTTAGTACATGACTTTCGATGAGAATCAGAAAGGTGAACAATTCACTCAATTCCATCAATAATTGTGATGCTCGGCTGCGATCAAAGATCACAATTAGGGCCTGAAAAGTTTAAACAGCTAGACATGTGTCATTAGTTCAATATCTTTGTCTATCCACAGCAATAACTTGAACACAGGTATCCAAGACTCTAGATAAGTTGTCCCATGCGCGTGAGTAACATGGAGTTATTTCCAGAGAATGCTCACATGTTTGAAGCTCATGGGAGCAAAATAGTCTGTTATAGAAGCCGTCGACGGGTTATCTAGAGGCTGCGGAGGTGGTGGAGAGCTGAAGGGATACTAGTGGAGTTCTTTGCATCGTGCCTTTGCGGATTGTTGTGATGATCCTCCGAGGACGGAAGAAGCGTGAGGCCTGAGATGTGGCGGACTAGATAGTACTCACATCTTGTGCCGAGAAATCTTATCGTGACAATGTAAAATTGAAAAATTCCTCTTCCAGTCTTGCGCGAGGGATAGTCAAAAGGAGAAAATTCGTCATCACTACACTTAATGCGATACTCTTTCACAATCTAGTAGAGTTGTAAATCCCGCTCGCCGATCCGCGTGATGTAGGGTTGAGTTTCGCATTGAATGAGACGAGATTTCGATGATCATGCGTCTTCACTGTCAAGTGAATGGGAGAGAGCGAGGATATTTTGGCTACAGAAAAAGTTCGGGCACGAGATGGCAAGTATTCTTGTCCCAAGAGAAACCGAACAGACGGAGCATCAGTTCGGCGCGTAAATAGCAGCCGCATGCACCGCAGAGGGATGCTCGGGGAGTAGTCGGGAAGGCGAGAATGACAGAGAAAATGAAATTGTGGACCAGCGGAGGAGGGGGACGAGGAAGACGACGGCGAGACTGGTACCCGCGGCTGAGCGCGAGATGGTCGCATGACAAGAAGCGGGTTGGACGAGGCTGGACGAGGTTCGGTTTGCGCACGAGAGTCGGACAGACAAATTCTCGGAGTAACATACGAGATTCGCAGATCGATCAAGATCCCGAACTTTCCCACGGGTGGGACGCGACTTGAGTGTGTCCATTACGCGGCCTTTCACTGGCACATCTCATCTGCTTCCTTAAAACTCCTCCTTCTGCAGCTCGGGCCTTTCCGCTCCCCTCCGCCTTCTCTCTCGTCCTCGATTAATTCGTGATGCCTGGCATGATTTCAACAATGTCTCAACAACCCACTCAGCAGTCCTTCAACCCCTACACTGAGAACGGAGGAACGATCTTGGCCATTGCTGGCGCTGACTTCTCTGTCATTGCCGGCGATACCAGACAAAGCGAAGGCTACAGCATACAAACGAGATATGCTCCAAAGGTCTTTCGCCTGTACGTTCGCTCGTCGTCTGCTAGCACCTTTCTCTTCCTCCTCTTGCTAATTTCGATCGCCCGCCAACAGAACAGATAAGGCCACATTAGCTGTAAACGGGTTTGCTGCAGATGGCAATATGTTTGTAAAGAAAGTGAGACAGCGCTTGGAGGTACGTACACTGCCCTGTCTTTGTTAGCCACATACATTTAATTAGCGTGATCTTTCATCTTGTATACAGTGGTACAGACATGCCCATGCCAAAGACATGCCTATACGTGCAATCGCACGCCTCATCCAAACCATGCTCTACGCCCGCCGCTTCTTTCCATACTATGTATATAACATCTTAGGCGGTATTGAAGAAGACGGTATGTTCAATCATTACAAATTCTCTGTGGTTTGCTTGCGTCACCAGTTCAAGTCACTCCAAATAACTCACATGCTTGGCTATTTTCTTCCTTTTTGTTCTGATTCATGGCGCTAACATGTCTCTTTCTTATTTATCTCCTTAGGAACCGGCGCGGTTTACTCGTTCGATCCTGTCGGTTCGTACGAACGCGAAGCGTGCCGTGCCGCAGGTGCAGCTCAATCACTAGTTCAGCCGTTCTTGGACAATCAGGTGAATATAATATTTCGAACAGAGACGAACTGGAGATGGCACGGGAAGCACAGGTCCCCGTGCTCACTACCAATCAGTCGGCATCCGATCCTTTACCGATTTCGCACCGTGTCCTCCCGTCTAAATTCATGCTGCTCTATTTACCCCCATTCCTATTTGTTTTGATTGAAGTCTCACTAGTGCATCCATTGACGCTGTTTTTTTTTTCTGTAGATCTACTTCAAGAATCAAACAGCCGCACCAGGCACATCGTTCCCAAAACATTTGCCTTTGACCACTGTGCTTCCCCTCGTGATCGACTCATTCACCGGAGCAACAGAACGACACATCGAGGTTCGTCACCGTTTTTAACCGTTCGTTTCCCTATTTTTGCAGTTGCACCATTCACGAATCACCCGGTACCCTATACCAATTTGACACAATCTTGTTTTCGACCATCTATCATTTTGTTTGCTCCATGCCTGCTATCTTCCTAGTATCCATTAAGATGCATCACATCATGCTAACGTATCCTTTCTTTTATAGGTCGGAGATGGTCTAGAGATCTACGTCGTTCTTGCCAACAATAGCAGCTCCCTGCAGAGTCTGCTGAGCATGCGCGGAGTTCAAGAGCTGACTGCCACGAATGATGGCGAGAGAGTCTTCGTTATCCGAAGGGACCTAAAGAGGGACTAAGGAAGTCGATACGCGTTGCACATGTCGTACTCACACTGTGTTCCTCTGTCATCGGTTCCTTGCTCAAGAATGAGACGACGTGGACTTCCGAATCTATTTCTCCGAAGTCTCCTCAAAGCAGTCCATGTCGCTTTCCTCGATACTTCTCTTGTTCTCATAGCCCCCCTCGCTACATTCCCCTTTGCCAGTGAACATAATAGAGCACTTACGCACTCTTGGCTCGCTTCTGGCGAGTCGTGTATTAGTCATTCGCGGACGCACGTACCATTGAAGTTTCAGACTTCAAATTTGTATTTTAAGTACTACTGTTATAGATCGTCTATCTATTTTCTTGTTATCAATACATGTGAACCTAGTTGACGCACTGCCTGACGACTAAAAGCGTGGTTCCAGGTTGATCCAGTTGTAAAAATTTGAACGTCGAGCAGCACCGGTAATGACACAGACTGATGCAGTAGTGATGAGGTAAAGCCTTGAAATGCCAGGCCCTGGGCAGTCTTTGTGCAGTCTGTTTAACTTGACGTATTACATGCACCTTACTTTTCAACTTTCCCTTTTGTCTTGTAGGTGTTTCGCCTAAACTGAACCGCCGGTCCGGCGTTAATTGGGAGCGAAGCATCAGAACAAGGATCGGCCAAACAAAGGCAAACATCAGAACTCCACTCGTTGCACTCCCACCAACTTGAGCGTCGTCACCGTCCTCCCTTCCTTCTTCTCGCTGTCGCCACCCTTTTTCGGTTCGCCTCCCTCCCAAAAGTCCTCCGACCCACCGCCCAGTGTCACATCTCCTCAAGCAATCGTTGGCCCTTCTCGAGCATGATACTTCCCTCTCTTCTCACAGTGGTGCTTGCATCGCTGGTTGGCACCTCGTTCGCGCAGGGCAGCACACCCATTGTATACGATAGCATCCACAATGCCACGGTCATTGTTGGGACATGGAGCTCAGGTAGCAAGGCCGTCCAGACGGGCTCGGTGAGTCGCACTTTGAGGACGCCATGGAGCATTTGTCTAACAATGCTCCTTTTTGTTGGTGGTTAGGGTTTTGCAGCCCCTGCGAACATGACCTTCACCTATCCCAAAACTACCGGAATATCTTACTCATTGTGAGCTCATATATACCTTTCTTTATCACGAAATGCATACTGAGGTGATTCTTCCAGCTCCGCTGATGGGTTTTACGAGATTGCGAGATACCGGTTCAACTCGAATGGTAAGTCAACGATATCGTGACACTATTTTGAAGTTTATCTGAATATGCATTTCAGGTTCTGAGCCCACTTGCATCACCGGAGTCATTGGCTGGGTCCACGGAACGTACACCTTAAATGCGAACGGTTCGATCAGCATGGTTCCCCTGGGCGATGGGTTCCAACAGGTTCAAGACCCCTGCGCAGCCAACTCAAACTTCGTCGAATCTTATAATCTTACGGAGTACTACCAGAGCTGGAGAATCTTCCAGGATCCAACCCAAGGCTTCAAGCTCCACCTGTTCCAATTCGACGGGTCTCCTCTTGCTCCCCAATTCTTGGTTTCAGCGACACCGAACATGCTCCCAACGGAGAATCTGTTGACTGCCTCTTCATCTTCATCGGTGTCGAGACGTTCCGAGCCAGTCACAACCTCAAATGCCCCGGAGGCACTGGGACGACATTGGATAAAGAGCGTGATAAGCGCTGGTGTTCTGGTTTTGGTATCTGCTACGGTATCTTTGCTATAGATGCGCAGTCGATATCAGGAGTATCATACGCTCATATTTCTTGGATGGTTCGCCATTGACACAGTAACGACTACATCGCTTTATCAAAAGAACAACTTCTATAATCATTTGCGCCATATCACACCCACCACAGCATACCACACCACACCCTCTGGCATATCTGTCCCCCTTGCTGCTGGACCTGCGTCTGGGTCTCGTCACCACCTCTCCGCAGCATTGGAGCCCCTCCACCGACGGATTTACATCGGACTGTTGGACCACTTTCCGTTCTATACTTATACTTCTCACCACACATTTTTACACTGCCTGCACGTGGAGTCGACCTGTCGACATATCATCTCCATCTCCTACCCCTTCTTTGTATGTACCCCTCACTCTCTTTCTGTATCTACAGATGCGAGGCGGGGCATGTTGGCTACGTAAGCATGCAAAGATACCCAATCACAGACATTATGTACTACGTACACCACCGACGCTTCCTTCGTGCTCTACACATCATTGCACCTTGCTGGAGCGTGGCGTTTGGCTTTTTCTCGCGCCATATCGGTGTTACGTGCATACAGGAAAAGGTATGCCTTTGGCCAGGATGATTTCTCGCAGTACCACCTTCGTTTGAACGTGCAGTTTATTGTTATTCTTTTTTCTTCCCACTCTGCTGTCTTGCTTTTTTTTTTCTTGCTACGACGTTATTATGCCTTATACCCTACGATATCTTGTCGATAATGCGATATACCGTAGATCGGTACATAGCAAAAAAAACAATTGGTCGTCCCAAAATCGTCGTCAACGACAAAATCAAGGCATTAGGCTCGTACCCAGCCGATTCTCCGAACCGATCATATTACATAATGAGCAAGCGCGTGACCTACGGTCTGCTGCAAGCAGG
>JAEKIV010000296.1:0-41055 GCA_016801325.1 Hypholoma fasciculare
TTGATATCTATTGTGAGAATGGTCGGTTGGGGATGCGTGGCCCACTAGAGGCCGTTCGTGCAAGACGCCGTGGTGGCTATGGTACTGTAAGGGGTGATTGTTAGTGACATACCGCGTGAACACAAAAAGAAACGACCGCCTGCTTACGTAGGGGTCCAAAGGTTCTGAGGGATGGTTCCAAGGGTTTGCTGGCTGATGCGACATGTTTCTATAGGGAGCAGAAGACATGCCCTGTCGCGAGGATTGGCTGGAGGGCCCGCCGCTGAGGTAGCCCGTGTCGTATCGCGAGGTGTAGGAAGACTCTGGGATCATGGAGAGCACGTTCGAGCTGTTGGCCGAGTGCGAGTGCGAGTGCGACGAGTAGGAGCGATCACTGGCATACAGGGTCCCGGTCAGAAAAAAAAGTGCGCGCGTTGCGATCTATTTTGGGGACGTACAGCTGACGGCTCCTTGACTCGTGGTCAGAGCCTATCGAGTGCATCTGGATAAAGCCTTCACTGTGGGGTGCGAGAGGCTCAGGACGGACGCTCCGGAGGGGGCGGACAAAAATTTACCTAGGGGCCCGGGAGGGCATGGGGAGCAGGCTTATGTCGTGGCTTCGGCGCGGAGGCGTGAGCTCGCGGCCGGGCGGGGTGGATGCGTCTGATAGACCCGAGGAGCCGGCGGTGGACGGGCGTCCGTCGACGTCGTCGCGGCGCGAGACGCTCTTTTTGCGGGCAGGGACGCCCTCGGGCCATGAGCACTGTGGGGCGTGTGAGCTATGAGCCGGTGGCACGAGGGGGAAAATTTACGTCGCGGGAGCCGTGCGTGCAGCGCATACAGTTGGGCTTGGTCTCGTCGCACTGGGTGGGTGGTGAGCACACGGGTGGCGGGAGAGGCGGGGACGGCGTACCTTTATTTTTTTGACGCGACACGTCAGACAGCCAGTCTTGCTGCGGGTGTACTTGGGGCGCTTGCGCTGGCCCAGCTCTGGGCGCGGTGGCATGATGTGGACGGGGCTGTTGATGGCGCTCTGGGGGTAGTATTGCTGGTGGGGCTGGAGATACTGGTTGTTGGGGGAGCTAGAAGAGAATATTAGACGGTGCATGGGTGGCGGGACGGAGAACTGACTAGGACATGTCGGGCATTCGTTGGGGGCGGGATGGAGTGATGGTTCGGTAAGTAGAGATTATAAGGCAGGCGGATTCCGCGCCAATGCGTTGGTCCCCATTCGGGCATGCGACATCAGATCTTTAAGGGTCGTGGGCCAGTGGCAATCCTAGGACTTCCATGTGTGGGGATTTATCTTTTTCCAGGTACTGGAGTAAAATAATAATAATAATGCGGACCGCACAGCACGGACGGCGCTGGCAGCGTCCTCGCCCGCGGGCAGGCTCTGCACAGAGCCATATGTCAGATCTCCTCTCACGCATGTGGAAAATCATGAACACTGCACGTGTCCAAAGTCTATCTCTACCGCCGAGGTGCAGCCCACCGAGGACATGTCCTCCACGGCTTCTGCTCTTACGGCAACTCATGCGCAGGCAGGGCCCCAGCGGCGAACTTACAAATCCGTGCGTGACGTGCGTGCACTCGCTTTCCAACAAACAAGTATGCAGCGTGCGTGGGCGTTCCATCGTCGGAGGAGCTGATCGGCTCCTCTTGGGCAATGCCGCACATGTAAATATAATCCACCAGAACATCAATTTTCCCATGCAAGATCAATCTAGAACAAAAACACGCAACCCGCTCGTGTATCCACCTCTCCGTTTTATTCCTATTTCTGCCTCTGCGAACCCCCCACTTCGCCGGTCCTTTGAGCCTGCATCTGAGGGAGACCACCCACCGCCCATTCTCCTCCGCCTCCTCCTTTCTTCTTCTCCGCAGGATAATTATATCCTTCGCTCAAAGTAACTATCGGTCCATAGCAGCCGATCCAACATTCCAGACTGGGCACCCCATGTTACCTGCATCAATTCTGTTTCCCAGGTGCTTGGGGAATATCACGACAACCTTTATCGCACCGCCGCCCCTCCAAAGCGCCCGGAATTTCCGGAAGGAAACTCGTAAAGCCGTCCTTCACATATGTGCCATTTCCAGAGAAAATACACAAATATAATGACATTCCGCCGCACGACCAATCACGCCGCACGCCTATCGCATTCCTGTCCACGTCCACAGCTCAGATTCTTGTTTTCTTCCGTCCCGCAGAGCCGAATGCAGATGACGTCGAACCGGTAACTTGCATATATGTATGTGCGGGCGGCAAGTACGGTGCCTAGGAGGCGGGGCTAGCTGCCGATATGGCGATCGCGATAAATCGTGGTGGCGCAGACGCTTTCGCCCGCTTCGTCCAGTTGCCATCTGCATCCAGTAAGTGAGTACGAGCAGCACAGGAGATAGCGGGAGATAGCCGCCGCTGCCGATCTTGAAGCCTGATTACTTCCATCAATTAATATAGGCGTCTCGGCTGGCGTCGACCAAGAGTTTTCATCCGCGGCAACTCACACTGGGGACGTCCATAAACGCCACCCAAGCCATCGATGCCACCTATATTTACGCAGCGTCTTCTCCGATCTAATTATAAGCCGGGTTTATTCGAGAAAAGTCCAGAGTTTATCATTAAGGTGGATGAAGGAGAGAGAAAAATTGTGTAAATGATATAACAAGTGCTCCAAAGATTAATTCTCTACATGTGGGATTACAGTGTGGACGGCGGGGTGGTATCAGTGACGAAAGCGGGTTTTTGTACAAAGCAGGGGAATCGATCGCCTGCAATATCGTTGCAGAGTGAAGGCGCGAGGTATAGTCAGTGCATATCTATCAAGTTCGGATCATCAGGTGTCGCTCTGGGCGGTACCCGGTCTCGAGAGGCTGCTCCTAGCTCAAGCATAAGATCGCGTTTAGATCAAGATAGAGAGCAGGCACGTACTCATCTCTTGACCTCCTGCTGGCCTTTGGCCAGTTCCATACTTGACGGATCCATCGCCCCATGTGAACTTCTTGTTTCATGACATTAACTATCCAGGGATGCGCGAGCATGTCCTTGGGTGTAGGTCGAGTCGCAGAGTCTATCGTCATGCTGTAGGTAGGGATATGTAAATATCACTGTCACGTCAGTTGGGCGGAGGGCACTAACGTCAATTTTATGAAATCCTTCATGTCATCGCTCCATTCGACACCAGGCTCATCCTCAAGTCGCGGGGGCTATGTCGAGAGATGTTCATATAAGATGAAAGTCAAAATGATAAAGAACAATTACCTCTCCAGTGGTGATATACATCATCAATTCAATCGGTGGAAGATCGCTTGGGAACGGGAAACGGTTCTGGACCAGTTCCAACAACGAAATCCCTGCTGACCACACATCTGATCGGATAGTGTATTCATGCCCACAAATACGTTCAGGCTGTATAGTTTCTTTGAATAAGAACCAAGCTGAAATGGGTTGAGCTAAACTTACAGCCATGTAGAAGCCAGTGCCCGTAAATGTCCCTGCCAATGAGTTGACAAGTTCTCCTGATACGCCAAAGTCGCATAGTTTTACCACGCCTTCGCGCGATAAGAGAACGTTGGACGGTTTGATATCTCTGTGGATTGTCTTTTTGGTATGTAGATACGCCAGCCCTTGCAGAATCTAGAAGCAGAAGATTAGCCCTGAAGGATCCCGTCACGATGGATTTAGACTCACGCCCTCAGCTATTCTGCCAGCGATCTTCTCCCCGACTCTGCCGCCACGCTCCTTGATGCGTTTGCCCACGCCTTCCAAGCTGCCGCCCTCGCCGTACTCCAGGAGGATCTTCACCTCTGTGCGGGACGGCGTCATGTACGCGCCGTACCATTCAATGATATTGACGTGCTTAGCATTGGCCATGATCGAGAGCTCGCGCTCGAGCTGCTTCTGCGGCGCTTCGTGGGTAGTGATCGTCTTGCGCGCCATGATCATGCCCGTCGGCTTGTACCGGACCTTGTGCACAGCGCCGCCCGCGCCCTCACCTAGGCGCGATATCTCCTCGAACACATCGTCGGTGAACGGGAGCGGCTCCGCCTTCGCCGCGCTCGACGAGGTGAGGCTCGTCACCCGGATCGCCTCGAGCTCGCTGACGAGATCGCGCAGGTTGTCGAACGCCTCCGCCTTCTTCTGCGGGGCGATCACCGTCGCGGTCGCCGCGCCCGGCGGCATGATCGTGCGCTCCTCGGGGGCGCTATCGGCGGCGAGCTGAGGGCCGCCAGGGCCGCCGGCGTAGTTGTCGAAGAGCCGGCCGCCGTTGTCGTTTGGATTGATCGCGAGCTGGATCTTGGGCAGGGCCGGCCGCGAGCTCGGCGGCCGGGGGATGCTGAGGCTCAGCACCGGGGTGAGGGATCGTGCGGACTCTGTGCTCGGGGGCGAGAGGGTCGAGGGGCCGCGCGGGGGGAAGAGGGGCCTACGATTGGGAGATGGGGCGGGCAAATCGTGGGCGCCGGTGTTTATTGTGGGCGGCAATGGTACGCCCGGGCGGCGGGGGCCCATTGGGCGCTGGACGATCGTCGTTCGCGCGTCGGACATGGTGTGCTGAAGTCGACCTGCTCTACTTACTTTCCAATCCTTTTACTACACTTTCCCAAACGGAGATAGCCGGTCGCTGCTGCTGCTTTCACAGCCTCTTGATTTACATATCAGATTCTCCATCTCACTCACTTCCAACGCCTCGAAATCCGTGGCCTCATTATATGCAAAAATCCCCAGCGACATTATCGGACCTCTCCAATATCTTCAGCCCAATCAATTGATGTTTCACAGCTCCAGTGTCATTACATACCCTCCAGTTAATTCTGTTTGAATTCCTCTAGCTTTCGTCCATCTGATCAAATGCCATGGCAAACCCAAGTTACCAAACATAAATGGTTTTATCTATAGATCCCCATCTGATGTCCATGTCCGGCCATCGCAGTTGTCACCTATTCTTCCGCTCAAGCCAATCCTGTAAAGCTGTTTGCGTTGAAACCGCACTTCGGAATTAAAATAGTTACAAAACTCGTTAATCAAAGGTAAACATAGCTTCAATCGAGGCTATGTATCCTTCTAAAGCAATAAGTGCTTTATCGGAGCATTGCTCTTGGGATGCAACCTGCGGAGTGAGCTGCAATCAAACAAGTAGATTGCATGAGAAAATCAAAAAATGATTCAAAGCTATTCTTACCACTTGTAATCCGGTCTGCCGAGTCCGCGCTGTAGCAAAGGATGATGTTCACGTTGAGCACCTCAGTAACCCCATTTTAAAGTCGATGCCGCAAAAAAAACATCCACAAATTTGCGAGCCTGCACTTCGAATTTCAATCATGCACCGTTTTTACTTCGTCTTCAGGCCGAGGCGTTTCTATAAGTACCAGTCGCGCCCAATGCCATGTCAATCGTGATCGGGAACTTCGGACGAGAGAGTGGGGCGCATACAAGTGTTTGAACTCGCCATTTGTGTGCAGTGGAAGTTATGAAATCCCGGAGCAGCGGCCATGACCATTTTGCAAGAACCCATTCAACGCGACTGGGTATGTACCCAAATATGTCCATGTTTCCTCTGCGTAAAGTTGAATCACGAATAGCTGCGTCTCCGAGATAAATAATAGGAGATAAAGTCCGCAGAATACAGCGTTCCTACAGCGTTCACAGGCGGACTTGGTGTACACCTTTGAGTCATACATAGACAACCTTCGTGAGAACGGCGAAAAGATATGATTGATGCGTCCGTAAAGTGCTGAGGCCCGTAGACATTGACAGTGCAGATGTGGCTTTACGACGCAGAATAAGATGGTCCGAGGGGGGAACCGTCATAGCAACATCGGAGAGCACATGTCGCGGCGACATCAAGCTAGCAGATTATTACTCCAGTCCTGACATGGATTGCGTACATCATTAAGCACAAAAACACCAAGTCCAGAAAGTTAGATAGCGGCCAAATCCGAGTGTCCCCGCGAAGGCCATGGAGCGCCCTACAGACCAAAGAAGACTAGTACGATAGTCAGAAGAGAGATGGAGCGGAGTGCGAAATTCATGGACCGCCACATCGCGTGGGCACGCCTAGCAGTAACAACTTCAACTTGTCACCATCTTCAATTTCTACTTCAATACAACGTGAACGTGCCACCTCTCCAGCTGAGCACCTATGTCCAACGGCTCCGCCAAAGCCGCTCCGCGAATTACTTTCGCCCCAATTACAATCAATAATCTCGGGACCGTCCGCAAACTGAACTCGGTGCTCTTCCCGATTAAGTACAGCGAAAAGTTCTACTCAGATATTCTGCTACCTGAAATTGAAGACTTTTGCCAGCTTGGTGTGTTTACTCTGGCGCAAGATTTCGATCTGGATCATCACTAATGTCAAGCATAGTTTACTACAATGATATCCCAGTGAGTGACTAGCTATGACCTCCTGGCCATACCCCCCTAGAGATATTTCAGGTTGGGACCGTCTGTTGTCGCCTGGAAAATAAGGACGGCCTAAACATTCTATACCTCATGACAATGGGGATTCTCGCCGTATGCTCATTATTTTTGTGTTTTCTAACATCTTACTAATTGCGTAACATAGCCCTACCGCTCTCGGAACCTGGGTTCGCAAAGCCTAGAACTCGTTCTCGCCGCGGCTGCCATACACACGAAGCCCAAGATTGACAAAATCTACCTCCATGTTCAGGTGTCTAACGACGATGCAAAGCGTTTCTACGAACGCCATGGGTTCACGGAAGTCAGGATACATAAAGATTATTACAAAAAGATCGCTCCCCATGATGCTTGGGTATTGGAGAAAGTATTCTCGCACGATCCGTGATAATTATACAATGATTAGGGTGGGTGCTTCACAGCTTGACCACTACATTACGCTGACCAACAGTTCTGAACGCCAATAATTTAGCAGTCAGAGCATTATGTATCGGGCATCTAAAAATAAAATACGCGCTGATAAATTCTATTGAGGCATTAGAAAGGAGCCAAGACCGTTGTATTCCGGGTTTCAAAACTCACCTCTTCTCTGTTGTGATGAATGTGATTAAGACCACGACTCGTCAACTTTTCCACAGCCCTTCACCAGCTGGAATTAGATTGTGAGCGTTGTTGTTACCCCATTCAACGTATTGCATTGCTTACCTGGTGACGCTTCAATGCGTCCTTCCTCGTAAAGGTTTTTCCACATCCCCCGTTGCACAGATATGGTTTCTCGCCGGTGTGAGTCTCCCTATGGCGCTTTAAGTCATGTTGTCGATTGAATGACAAGGCACACAGGTCACATGCGAATGGCCGTACAGATGATGTTGGATAGTCTGATGATAAGCCAATGGTCTGTGGAATCGGAATTTCGGTATAGTATGGTTCTGTGGGCGCCCCGTATCCACCACCTGGTGATGGTACGCGGTCATACACTTGTGAGTTCGATCGTGGCCGTGCCATCTGAGGGTGAGTTGGGTGAGTGGGCGATGACGGCACCGGAGGATACGGATGCGAGTATGAGTTGGAAGGGGAGTGAGTGTATGCGCCGTGCGCATGAGGAGCTGTCGATCGCGGGCGAGGAATGTGTTGCCCAGAGCGGTGACTTTGAACTTGGGCGTAGTTCAGCGGTGTCGGTGACAAGGGTGAGTACATGTGCGGATTAACAGGGGTTGGACTCGACGAATAATGATGAGGATTGTTGTAGTATGACGGATCGGCGTAGGTCGGTGGCATGGACCGCGGATCGGCGTCGGTATATCCATGCGAAACTTGCTGAGGGGATGACGGGCTGGGGATCATCGAAGGATGGTTATACCCACTCGACGTGTACGCGCTTGCGCTCCCGGGACCGACAGGATATTGCGGTGACCCAGCATTCCATTGGCCAGTCGAAGAATACTAGACGTGATAGGCGCTCATTGCTCTGGTAGCTTCCGAAATGAAATGCCTACGCACCCTGTTGTTCATGGTATGCAGAAGAGAATCGCGACGGAGATGTACCAGCAAGGTTTGTCATGTTTAATTTTACGGTCTTATAAGCAAGCGTAGGCTAAATCTTGTGTGCCTGATAGTAATTATGATTGAATGACATGTTGAAGTTATCATCGCAGGTGTGAGGAATCAATCCCGCTCCTGGGGCCTCGGCTTCTCAACCTAAGAGCGTTAGGCCGCCTCCGCAGCCGATATTAATGCATTGTACTTACAGACTGCTATATACGATGAATCGGGATATTCTGTGCAAACCGATAAAACGATCAGGGCCGGGAAAGATTGCTTGAATAAACCAAGGCACGGTACGGCTTTCTTCCGATTTTCAATGACGTTTGTCTATATCATGACCCGCAAGTTGGCCGCAGGCTTCTTCACCCAGCTTGACTCAAGACGCAACCGATCTGTCAAATTTATACACACCAGTAGTATCGTGACTACGGCCTCCATATATTCACGAGCATCAGCATCATTTCTCTCTATAGATATATATCTATGGAGAGAACGGAATCCGCTTTTCAATAGGTGCAGACGCTAACTGGGCCTTTTTCATCGGTGACTCTTTCTCCATGCGGAATTTCCCAAGATGGAGTTCTCTGGTGGGCGTCCTCAGGAGACTGGAGTTCCTGGCGCTTGGGGGATTTGGTAAACATGACATGACCTATTAGGGCACATGAGAGAGCGTATAACCGATTCCTGTCTGGCAGCAGTGAAGTCTCATTCCCTTGACTCATTTTTTAGAAACTCTTTCAGACTAGCTAAATTGTTCCGCTGCTGATTGAGAATGTACAGCGAGAACTCGGTAGGTATTTGTAGAAATGCATTTATATGAGCATACATGCAATTTGAATAGGGTACACCCCATCCGGCATCAACTTACCCCATCACGTAATTTACTCCTACAGGTTTTATGTGCCTGAAAGTGAGAAAGTGTAAGTAAAGGGTATTTCTTGGTCAAAGTGTTGCATCTACAACTTAGTGGCGTTCAAGCCGTATTTAAAGGCTTGCGTACGAAAAACAAATGTTCTTTTCTTCCCTTGCGTCACCAAAAAGGCGCCTCAAATTTGTACACCGGTGCCAGCCAACGTTTCCGGAGACCTCCACTCAACCTCTACATGCTGACGATAGGCGACGCATCAACTCCTCTCAGGTCCCCATCATTCTCTCCGGCATGTCAGGGACACATATGGGCTGCTCATCCACTCAAATTGTACCCTTGATAAACTACTGTCCGGACAAAATCCTTAAAGCTTCACCTCAAGGAGCTCGCCTTAATTTGCTTGTCTGGCTCCCTTTGGGCGCCTGAGTCTCGCCCTAGAGTCAATTAATCTTTCGGTTTAAGCCCGCCTTGATTGGTTAGTGCCGCGATAGGTTACAGCACCAGGCCTTTACCCGTATGTGCGTATGTACTGATCTGCAATTATACCGCATTAACTCAATGTCAACGTGAGTACTGTCGCAGATGCCATCGAAGCGGGTTGCGAGGCTACCTGTACGTATCCGGTAGTGATTTTTAGAGTCAATATGTACTGATATATGCGTTCACATGTTCCCAAATAGAATGGCTATAACGTCTTCACGTCCAGCGCCAACCCTCGCAGACCTTGCTCAACAATGATATACATAGGAGTCGGAGGTCAAACCAGGGCACAAGGCACTCAAGCTTGACAAGGAACGTAAATACCTAGAGTATGTATAGACTCCGCGAATCTAGGATAGCATTCCAGGTTCTGAGCATGCCTACGAACATGGGAAGGATGCGAGAGTTTGCGGTTTCTTCTACGTCATCTTGCTCTTAGGTGACCGGGTGTATGCAACTGTCTAGTCAGTGACCCGCGCTCTAACTTCTCATTATCTAATGCGTGGTCGTAGCGAGTCAAGTGACGGCGTTAACTTGAAGTTTGGGCCGTTTCGTGCTATGACAGCGCGAACGGGCATGAGCATAAGCATAAGTAGGTACCAAACAGGAACGAATTGCGCTGTCAATTCATGCGGGTTGTTGAGTCCTCTTCAATCGCAGTTCAGGACGAAGGTCATCTGTTTGTTGACTCACAAGTTTTGACCCATGGATTTATAAACAAGGGTAGGGTCCGTTGGTACTTCGCCGCCATTTGACACATTTGACAGATAGGTTACAGACTTATCCCGAAAAGCCAGGATGTTTGAGCATAACCGTACATTTATCTAGAGTAAAAACGCTCACCTGTGATAATAATAAAGCTTGCAAAGATAGCCTGCTACACATACTCATGATCTCCATCCCCGCAATTTGGCTACACGGTCCAAAATGGGGTCGAACACATCGGAATTATTTTCATTGAGGGACTTTTTCCCTTCATCGGCATCCATGCTAACGTATGTTTTCCACTTTTCAAGACCATCATGCTCCACGTTAAGGGCACGGACAATGTTCGACAGATACTCCAGGTCGGAAGCGAGCTGGGCGGCCCCTGCAATCGTTAGACTAGGAATAGCGGGCAAAACGTCATCAGTTAGATGCTCAAGGAATGTATGTCCCAATGATAGCAACCAAGCTGACGAGACGACCTCCGGATCGATTGTACTAGGCTTGACAAAGACGGAAGATCGTCTGCGATGTGATTGCTGAGTGGGTATTTCGACATTGTATTCGGATAAGTTGTGGAGCGTTTCTGAGCCGATGTGGGGAAGTGTATCCAGGGAGAATGCAAGAGCATCATCATCTGCATACACTTCAAAAAGACGGGGTAAATTGAGTAGGCCTTCTGCCACTTTTTGTACAGTCTCAGTCTGGGAGAGTGAGAAGGTCGGCACCCGTAAATCATTACTTGAAGTCATGGAGGTGGGGTCAATTGTAGAGCGCCATGCCGGCAATGATGCGTAACCAATCAGATGATTTCGCAGAGGCGAGAGAATGGTTTTGGTGGTCGAACTTTGACAAGTCTGAGCGAAAGTTGACAGGGCTTTTTTGGCATCGGCAAGCAAAGGGTCTGGATTCACAGCAGGTGCGGGAGTCTGAAGTCTCAGGGAAGCAGAAAATGGCGGTTCCCGCGCATTCCCTTCGTTCTCGATATTGGCTAAGAGGGCGTGTAGTTCTGCTGAATTAAGTGTTGATTGCTCCAGCAACTGGCTCTCCCCCTTGCTCGCGGCTATCGGAAAGTTGGCAGGATCATTTAATGACATTCGAAAATGGCCCGCTATTTGAGATAGATAAACCTTTAACTTGCTCTCAAATATTGACAAGCGGTCGGAAACGGTCCTGGCTGAGGCGAGAAGATGAAGAGACAGCTGGATGCTGGACCAATCTTGCGCCGTGTAATCCAGATCAGATAATTCGTTATCAGATGCAGAAACCTTTGCCAGAGATGCCGAGTTATAAAGTTCTGTCTGAATGTCGGCGGTCCAACTGTCAATGAACGACTGGAAGAATCCATCAAGAGCTTGCAAGAGGCCGACAGACCCATAACCGTAAGTAAATGATTTGCATCTGGTCATGCCCCCTTCCGCGATTGCAAATATATCAACAGCTCGCTCTCGGAAAAGTCGCGGCCTGTCTGAAAGAGAGACATTGTCCCGCGTATCGTTCGAGATTATTTCAAGTAAAGAATGGTCTAAAAAACGGCGCTCCAGGGATCCATAATCGGTCTGGAAGTTTAAGAATGGCTGGAACAATTCTTGATCCCATTCCATACTATCCGAACTCTCCGCGAGAGGCTGATTAACGCCAATTGAGCTCGACAGGCGCTGATGAGTAGGTCTTAGAGAGATAGACATCCTGCTTGAACGCCTGCGATGAGCCTGGGGTTTCTCTGGGGCGGACCGACTAACTTGTCTTGCAGGTGGAGAAGTGGCATACTTCACTTTCTCTATTGTCTTTTCGACATCAACAGCAAAGTCTTCGGTTGCTCGTAGTGCAGGAATGAGGTGCACTAATGCGGATTCGCCATGGTAAGCAATATACAAGTCGAGTCGTTGGGGAACTGTTGGTTGCAAGGCAGTAACAGTCGAGGAAATAAACTGCGATAACGTCGGTATTGGGTCTGGAAAAATTGAAGTAATCGAAGTTCTCTCAGAATTGAGAACGGTTGTAAAATTGCTGTAGAATGATGGCAAGAAGTCTGCGAAACTCTGGAGAGACCCAGCTGCGGCGGTCCGAGAACGATCACAGTCGAGTAGAGGTGCATTTTCCCAGAGTGATAGGATGGTAGATCTTCGAGAACCGTAGTAGTAATTTCGAAATTCGGGTTCTCTTTGAATTATGGAAAATATAGAGAAGTACTCCCGACAAGCCGCGGAATCTTGAGCATTGATGGCAGAAACCAGTGCAGTGCTAAGGGCAGCCTCCAATTGATTTTGCAGATTGACCATAAGAGTACGCCGCGGGTCGTATTCTGGAGTGTTCTGAAATACAACCATACTACGATTAGCTTCCGATAGTCTCTCTGCGGCTTTTGCGTAGCTTTTCTCCGAAATCAAGGAGGTTACTTCATGTTCCAGCGTGCTCCAGCTTTCAGCCTCGCGCAGTACTTCCCTAGATGCCTCCATCCGTACCTTTATGGTATCTAATTGATGAAGATTATCCAGGGCTTCACTGGTTTCTTTCGGTACGGCGTCCTTGGAACGCTGCAAGACACCTAACAGAGTATTCTGGAGGGTCGAAGCACCATCTTTCATGAAATGCAAATCATACGCAAGTCGTGGGACGCCTCGCGATACATCATCGATTATTCGTTCTAGCTGAACGGATGTATCTTCGGAGGCGATGTCGAGGGTCGTCAGGAGTTGCGTTATTTGGTAGTCGAGTTCTGCGAGGTCTGTGACAAGCGGTGCTGGGTGTTCGTCCGCGTCACTGGGAGTCAAAATATCGTTTATCCAGGATATAGCATCATCGTATTGCTCCAAGGATTCGACAACTTGGCTTGTTGATGACGGAATAGGCATTCAAGAATTGAGAGAAGCTGAACAGCAGTAACGCGGCGCATCGTGATCGAGTAAGGATGATCATGTGATGCTTAGCGCCCGCCCTCCTGATTCCAGTTTGAAGTCTTGCAGACTTGTTGCAGACCTGCTGCAGATGACTCAAGAGTCAAAACCAGCGATCTGAAATTGACTGCTTTCTAGTGAAATTTAAATTAATCGTATACATGCACAATTTATATATTTGTATGTGTCGATGTAGGAGACTGACACAAGACTGACACTTAACTGGTACAAGGCAAGACCTTTCCTCAACAAGAACTTAATATTGACTGCTTACTTTATGAAATTCCAGGCAGTGGCAAGACAATAACCTCGAAATCACTAGAGGGGCCCATATTCCTCCAACAAGGCCCACAAAGGAGGCAAGGACTTTCACCGAGCCTAACATCTCCAACAATCGACCAAACAGCAGGAACTTTTCCACAAGCCCGACATATATCTAAAATAGTGGGCATAATTTGCAGTGTTAATGGATATCCAGTAGTGGGATCCAATGGATGCATGAGCCTAGGAGATATGGTAAATTACAATATCGACGCTTTAGGTGAGTCGTTACCTGACTTGATCAACAACTAGAAAGTGTTCGCAGTTCCCTTGATGAATGAGCCAATATGGCTCATTTATTCGCAAAGAGAGTGATGCAAGGCTAGTATTTTTTAGGGTAGTAGGTGCCTTGGTTAGCGTCTTTGCCTTTTTTTTGTTTGAAAGCTCGAGCTGTCGGATGAGCTTGCTAAAAGAATGTAAGTTATATTTATTGGAGAATAGAGAAAGCCTTACTCGGCATAGTCATTCCCACTGGCACTTTCGGAGCTATAGGCAACGTCTTCAATGCAGATAGCACAGTCAGCCTGACCTCGAATTCCTGCCTCCGAAGGCAGTTCATGGGATATACAAGGGATGGCAGTATACACATCACCTAGGCTTTGGGAGGAGATAAAGGCATGCTGGGATGTTCGAGACACATAGCTTGGGCCCCAAGTAATCTTACTATGAACGGAGATGATGAAAATAGCTTCCCGCTCCTCTGCGATCTTGTCAGAATCTACTGTCGTTTTCTTTGCCAGTTTAAGAATCATGCATCGGATATATAATTGCAGCGGCTCTACCATTTTATGCAATATGTTTTGATCCGAGTGTTTGGGTGTGCGCATGAATAGGACTGCATCTGTATTTAATCTAAAAGAAACAAGTAAGGTTAAGAGTTGTCAGAAAAATGATGAGGACGTCACTTGAAGCTCTTCAATGCTACAGAAGCCAAACTTTTCTGTAAATGTGCGACCTCAGCTCCTATAGTGTCAGGATCAGGGAGATGAGTCTTCCGAGCTGATTTCGTGTTTCTTTGGCTTATGGAATGGAGTGCAGTAACTGTATGATCATGATCCTTGATGAGGTGGGCAGACAAAGTAGGATTTGACCAGAGTCCTTCCAAAGAATCTCGTATATCATGAACACTGGTTGCAATAAGTGAGTTCATTTCTAGAATTGTCTGTGTGGACGAATACCTGCACTGCTCTATGACGTCGGAGGCAAGACTTTGCTCGTTTTCTGGGAGACTTGTAAGTGCCCGGGACGACTCCAAAAATTCGGATACATTGATGATATCGGAAGGAGGACCAAAGAGAGAGTCCAGAGTATGCGCAAGATTCGCGTTCATTGAATTTCCGAGAAAAAATCTTCTAATCCTGCTTGCGATAATGGAGCAGCTAATGGCGAGCTAATGTATGTGTTTAGATTTGCGACAAAAGCTCAGAATAAGAGCTCAAGAGTCGACGGCGGACTTGGAAGCGTTCCAATAACAAGTTAGATGGTCAAGTGATCCTGAATGGACTCAAGGCCAGGCCCCAGTGTTACGTAAGTGTAAGTAAGAAAAGCTCACGTTTGGCTCACGTCCATAACAAATAATATGTCAATAAGTCTATCATGCTTGTAAGTATCATGCCAAGTACTTAGAGTTGACTCAGAGAGAGGTAACTCGGTGTTGAATAGTATGAATAAGATTGATACAAGTTGATACATATAAAGATACAGGATTTACAACAGCAGCAGGCAACAAATTTTTGGTACATAATTGGTGCATAACAGAAAGACTCTGAAAGAGTGGCAAGAGGCTGAGGGACCAAAAGTGACTTGATCATAAATTGAAGCCTGCACTGTATGTGTCCCACTCTTGAGCACTGGGTAAGATAGACTGTCAGCTTAAGTATTGCCAAATAACGGTCTATCAAATATCACCTATGAAAAGCATTATGAATATCTTGCCACAGAGCAAGTTCTTCGGAAGATCTCGGCGGGGTCTGACCCGCTGGGGTGTAGTCGGTTTGTGGTGGCATTCCACCATGGGCTATGCCGTGCTGAGGTACATTTACATGCGAGGAATACGCTGAAGAAGATTCTCTAGTACCCTGCCCGTAGTTGATTCCAGGGTGGGATGAAGCATATCCGAGTTCTATGAAGAGAAGTTGGTTTAGATCCGGATCCCAGCCGTAATGTGCCATGGCCGATGGCCAGCTCGCAAGATAGTTATTGGGGATAGATGATGCGATGGGGTTGTGTGCCGCAGGAGGACCGTATGCTGAAACTGGGTTGACAAAGGGCGCCGGCGCGGGCTGGACAGGAATTGGCGCGGACGGCGGGTTTCGTACTGGTGGAGCTCTCTGTCGTTTGATAGAAGTGGGTCCATACTCGTTCAGCGCAGCAAGGTCGCTTAGTAAATCACTAGAAATGTAGAATTAATAGGTCAGGTCGGCAGATCATTAGTGTATGAACTGACCGGAATCTTCCCGCCATGGGTTGCCTGAGTTCGCATGCTTGTAAGACAGTCATACATTTCTGCAGGACCACTCTTTCCCGGTCTGTTTCCGAGTCAAGTAATGATTGCTGATTACCCCAGATGTTGAGGACAGTGACTAGGCTGGCTGAAACGACAGCTATCTAAAAAATACGTTAATCACAAGGCATACGGAATATAAAGAGTGGCTCAACAATGATGTTTGGCGTTGTGATCCGTAATCCCCTTGTCGTCGTGATTTCCATCATATCCGCACATGCTTTGGCAGCAGCTGTGCATTTTGCCAGTGCTGGAAACGACAAGGGTGATTTTTTGATCAGGAAAGGCCGATGAATGAGTATTTGGATGTAGTAATAAGTGGCATGTAGATACGAAGATTGATGGAAGAATATATGATTCGGTTCATCTGGGTTCCAGCGCACTTTGAACATCGTCAGCAGTAGTTGTCAGATATATAAGGGAAGAGTACAAACGGTGTTGAGGCAATGAACTCTTCCAGTCACTCATCGAAGTTGTCAGCTGTGTTACAATCCGGTCTTCCCATTCGTTTCCAATTAGCCCAGAAAGTACTTTGGACTTCTTCGTTGCATAGAGTGTCCGGAGAGTAAATGCAAGCATTTCACAAAGCTTGAGTCCCTGAACAAAACCTGTGATCGTCGAAGGTTTGCCCAGGGGTTGTTTAAAAGCCTGAGATGGATCATCCGTTTCCCAGTATTCATCGTCGCATTCAATTGGATAGTCAACGTCAAAACTACAATGCCAATGAGAATTGGTTTAGGAGGTAGATATAGACACTCACTCTTCATCCTTAATGATACTAGGGCGGCCAAGAAAAGAGCTCATGTAGCGGTCAATGCTGACCATACACCTAAATAAGCCAATTTCTTCGTCAATAAGGTACTTAAAAATGGCCGGAAATCACTCGACCAGAATGCCCGCTTCATCAATTCCTCTTCGGCGGAAGGTTTTCCAGAATTTGGTTTTCGACGATGTATCCCCTTTTCGAACGCGTGTTGCAGCCCTATACCCAAAAGACTACACGCAGTATTGGGTATAGATGTACTGTGAGTGTATATCAAGGCTAACTGTTACAATGGACGATTAGAAGATGTGTACTTATATCCAACTTCACTTACAGCATAGTATTGCAGGTCGTAAACATTGGCTTGTACTACCATTCTGTTCCTGTGTAACGGGACCTGCGAAAAATATCGCCAGCCGGCAGAGAGACGTGAGGTGTCGCCCGGCATCATAACTCGTGGGTCTTCAGAATACATAGATGCGCAAGCGCAAACAAGGAGAACCGTCATGCCAAAATCTGTGTCTTGGTGATGTTCATGGGCATTTAACAAGCGCCTGAAGGTGGGTTGGTGAAGGACTGGGTAGTATGGATTGAGCTTTTCAAAATAGATGGAGACTAAGTCCCGGAGAAGATCTGGCTCCGGATAAGTGTACACTGGTTCCTGGCTTCCCGCAAACGCCATTTCCCACTAGAGAGAAACCGGTGAAACCGGGAGATATTAGCAAATCGATATATCGAATTAAGCAAAACCTTAAACGCACTGGTCGGATATTCCAGCAAAAAGGTCTTTTGAAGTTGCTCGGACCTAGCTTCTTTTGAACGACCCCAATGGCCTCCATTTTGACGTTAGATACATTCTTGAAAAACATGAATACACTAAGTTGGATAAAGTCAGTAGATAGATGTGCGTAATTCTATTTTCTTACCTGGATTGTCCAAAGAACCGATCGCCGACAGAATCAAGTGAAAGCGTTTTGAGCTGCTTCTGCAGATCAAGATACTCTAAATCATCCCCGTCAGAAGATTCATCCGCAGATTCAGTAGGGTCCGCAACCAGCTGCGAGTCAGCTGCCTTAGTCCGAAGAGCTGGATACCTGAGTCCCGTCACACGAGCCGAATGATTTGATGGTGGTGGATCAGGTGTAGAGTTCTCCGATGTGTTATTGGACACTGTATCCACGAGAAGATCGATGTCTTGGTTCGGATACACCTGAAAAATGCAACATAAATTTTACACACTGCTGCGAAGTAAAGGACCAAGATATTCACCTCACGAAGTAATTGCCTCAGCTTTTCGTTTTCGCGTTCCAAGACCTCTATGTGTCTACAACGGCCAATATATCAGCACCTCAGTGGTGCTATGTTCATCCAGACCCACCTTGCTTGAGTTTCGGATTTCTATCTCACACCGTTAGTTTCGCTCCGTACAATCTTTAACTCGCAGCAACTTGCCTTTGGTTGCCTAGGTATGTTATGTGTACATTCAATGTTCAAAAGTTGACAATTTGTGCATATATTCCCAGCCATCTTGGCGCTATCGCCTTGAAAAATAGTTAGATAAAATAGGGGAAAAGTGATTATTGAAAGGGCAATACATTTAACTGAAAGCGCGTATGAGCATGGGCGGTAGTGGGATACATAACGGACAGACCTTTTTTCTTCCGACATGCATCGCAAGCTCCATGTAACCTCCGTTTCTTCGTCCTTTCGGGCATTAACGAAGACTCGAAGTTGGAAAATGGATCATTGCCTATGTCCTCGTCCGCCGCCATCAGGAGTCAATCAGTGAGGTCGATGTTTATCGCGTTTTAAGAAGAATGCCCGAAGTACGGATACTTAAGTGACCAGACAGACAGGTGACAGTCAAGTCTCCGCAGGGAAAGAAAGCCGCCTACTGGCTAGGCTGACTTTGCCTGGGTGATTATAAGTAAGTGCAACCGTGGAACTTTGGTGTGCACTGTTCCATTGATAATACATATCGGCCTCCACGGGACCAGAGAAGCGTTGAATGCGTGGCTGTACGTGTGGTAATAAATATAGACTCGGATGGCCGTTACATAGCTTATTTTCATATAGCACTCCACGCTCCGCGCCTATGATGCCCCTGTAGTGCCCACCTTATGATGCCACTACTCTGACATGCTTGGCCTGAATCAAGGCCCTGGGAGGTTGCTCAATAAGAAAGTAAGTCAAAGCATCCGATCTGCATGATGAAAATGATAGGTAGGTCTGAGGGTAAGTAGGGGTAAGTAAGTCTCGAAATAGTGATGATTCAGTACAAATTCAGTAGTCTTATTTAAAAAAAGCAAAGTTTATGTAAAAGCAACTCACAGCAGCCTTTCATGACAATGATCCCCGTGGTACTCGCGCGAAGCGCAGAATGTAGGCGCGGATGGCATTTGGGTAGCCTGATTCAGTTACTTTGAAGATGGGCGCGCGCTGTTGCGGCCTCATTTTGGCTATCTTTCGGTACCATGCCATCTTCTGACGTCGTCTTCGGCGGCGCTGTGGTTATGATATTGACAGATGCAAAACAGATGCCACCCCATGGGTACACACGTTCCATTACAGGAATGTAGAAACGTTGATGTACTTAACCATGATGTGATGATGTTGCGCTGATTTTGAACAACGCTGGATGAAACGCTCTCGCCGCGCCGAAGAGCCGACTAGGTGTCCCTCTGAACTTGAACTAACTTCGAACCATTCTACAAGCGTTTCCGCCCCTCGCTCTGCTGTCCATATTACCTCGAAATATCTTGCCCGGCTGACTCAGTACATATCCACTCAAGAGTCAAAAGTCAAGGCGCTGTGGAATGAGATGGCAAAATTAAGGGTGTTACAATTTATGTACATCATGGCTGAAATTCAGCAAATAAAATTTTTGTAAAATTTATAAGCATATATATCTGTATGATATTATTTGAGTGGGGAGCACCAACGTTTTCGATACATATCGGTAAAAGTTAACAGGATCAGATTGGGGGTGTTGTATGATACAAATGTGATAAGGAGGGGGGGTCTTTCGCGTTGTCCGTTGATAAAGGGCTTGAGCAGGTGGAACAGGTGGAATGTTTATGCGTTTTGATGGATGCGGCCAGTGGAGTGGCATCCTAGCTTGCGTCTAGGAATAGGAAAGAGAGCTGGAAACGTTACAAGCCTTGAAGGAGAGCTATTAGAGTCTTAAATATTATAAATACGAAGAATTGCCAAGGTCGGCGAGGTAGGTATCCCACTCATCCTGACTATATTTATATTATGTTAAGTGTAAAAACAAAATGATATTGAAGGACAGTTACTTACCTAAACGCGCCTGGTACATCTGACCACAATGAGAAAAGATCATCAGTTACTGTATCTTCCGGAACCAGAACGGAATCTTGTTGCATAGGCAGTAAGAGACCAGAAATACTGTTGTAATTGCTTTGATAGACAGAAGGCGAAAGTGATGGGTCAAGGGTTGGTTGTATATGTCCCATTTGCAGAAGCAAGGCGTCCCAATCACTGACACCCAAAGCTGCATCTGCGGGCGGGCTATATTCGTTTTGTGGGAACGCTGGCATGCTAGGATTAGGGAAAGAACGGATATTTTGAGGATATTCGGGAGCCATTGGCTGAAGAGGTGTCTGCGACGAATCTCGCCGCCGCTTATTTTGCGTTGTTTGATAATCCTTGACCAGGAAACTGGCCTCGTTTAACATATCACTAATTCTATCAATATCATGCCTTTTTGTCAGCGTGAAAATCAATTTACCTAGCCCGGCCAGCCGTATGCCACCTGTATTAGAAGCAGCTGCTATTAATAAACTTTGTGGGCGCATCAGGTCAAGAGAACAGCACCTTTTCTCAGCTTCTTTCAGAACATTGAAACAGGTCTGTAGATCTTTTATTTCTTTTGCCGGATCCCGAATTAGTCCTGAGCGTCTACTGCCCCATAGATTGAGTGATATGATTAGGCCAGCAATAAGAGCGCCCGTCTGAGGCCATGAAGTATCAGCGATGACAGGGACGCCGAGAAACATTTGACTTACGATCATTAGGGGACTTGCTCTGATGCCCCTAGTCATCCCGCCCTCTAGCACGTGGGCACATGATCTCGCAGCATTCGTGCATATCGCAAGTGAGGCAAACGACATCGGTGACTTCTTGGTCAAAAATGGACGATGTATTTGTATTTGAGTGTAAGAATAGACGATGTGCAATATCATTGATTGGTGAAAAATCACGAGGTCAGGCCTCTCGGGATCCCAGCGCACTGCAAATTTTCAACCCCCCGTTAGGAAAGAATGCACTGCAATAGAAAGACTTACCAGAGTCTGGCATTGAATCCTTCCATTGATTCATCGATGAATCCAGTTGCGTAACAATTCGCTGCTCCCATCCATCCTCGATCAACCCTGAGAGTATTTTTGATTTCTTTGTGGAATACAAAGCTCTGTGCGCGAACGCCAGAATTTCGAGAAGTTTCAGCATGTGAACAAAGCTGGTGATAGTGCAAGGTTTTCCTGGCGGTTGTTTAAACGCTTGTTTGGGGTCATCGGTTTCCCAATATTCGTCATCGCATTCAATCGGATAGTCAAGATCGAAACTTGTGAAAAAAGGTTGAGTAAAGAGATAAAGAGCCTAAAAATCATTTACTCTTCATCTGCTATGACACACGGTCTACCAACGAAGCCGCTTGACACACGGTCGAGAAAGATCAAACACCTGCGGCGTATAATCAGGGTTGCAATAAGATCAACCAGAATTTTTTAGAGAAAACATCTACCAGAATGCTCGTTTCATTAATTCATCCTCCACGCTAGGCTTCTGGGTTTTTCTGCGCCGATGTGCTCCCCTTGATAACGCAGATTGTATTGCGAGGCCTAATATATTCCAGGCCACATGTGGAACACTAGAAGTTAATAAATATATATGTGCGAGCTGCACATGATCTACATTAGAAGTGAATGCATTGATGGCGCTGAAGCAGGACTGACCGAATAGTATTGCAGGTCGTAGAGCGTGGGGACATGCAAAAAGCCATGCGGGTGCAAGGGGACCTGACGAAAATATTGCCATCCTGCAGAAAGCCCAGAGGCATCACCAGGTAGAATGACTTGCGGATCTGGCGAATATCGGGCTCCGAGTGCACAAACCATTATGACTGTAGTCCCGAATGATGCATCTTGCAAATGTTGTTTGTCATGTAACATCCTGAGAAAGGTAGGTCGATGTAGGAGCGGCATAAAAGGATTGACTTTCTCAAAATACAATGCGATCAGGCTATGCATAAGGCGTTCTTCTGGATAGACATAGCGTGGTTCATTTGCTTGAGCATACTCAATCTCCCACTAGAAGCCCCCAAAAAAGTCAACGCCAGAAATTGCAATTTGCTAAGATCTTACGGGTCGGGGATACCAAAATGTTGGTCTCCTGAATTTACTTCCGTCTGCTTTCAAGCCAGTGAACTCAGTTTTCACATCCGAACAGTGTTTCATGAGCATAAATAAACTATGAATGTTTAGTCCAGTTATAGTTGATGTGCATCGGTCTTATGAGCTTTACCTGGCGGACCCAAAGAACCATCCCGAGGAAAAATCGCAAGAGATCTTGAGTTGGTCAAGGTGCTTTGAAAGTGCGATATGCGAAAGATCGTCTTCTTCTATGTTGACATCAGATTCATTGGCAGAGAGTATGTTGGAGGCGATTACATCGCCCGGAATTGCTTTAGGTATAGGATGAGTGAAATCAAGATGTGGCGATAATTCCTTCGTCAATGAGATTTCGGGCGCAAGTTCCGACTCATTGTACGAGTCTTCCACAGCATCGGGTAGACTAGCTATCAGGCTGTCAATATCTTGCCCGGGATAGACCTATGCAATTTAGTTTCTCATCTGTGCAAAGATATTGACGACGTATAAATTCACCTTCTGTAATAAACGATACATTTTGTCGGTATGTTTCACTTTCGCTTCTAGTGCTTCGATATAGCTTCAGACAAGAAATGTATCAATGTGTACCTCTTATAATCTGTAGAGCAATTTGCGTACGCAGCAGTAGTCTCTGCTTTCTAGAAAGGGGTTTAAATCTATCTAGGGGAACGGGGAGGGTTGAACGTACTGTTGGTTGACGAGGTAAATCATGGGAACATTCGATACCAGTCGTCCGGCAATGCGTGCACGGCTCTCCTTCCATTTGTGCGCTGTCGCCTTTGAAACATTTGTAACACACACATCAAAGGATGAATAGATGTGCTCACATTTCGCTATAGTAGAGTATCCTTAGCATGGTTTGTTGATCATGGACTGCGGAGAACATACTTTTTCGTTTCCTGCATGCATCACAGGCACCTGCTAGGCGCCTTTTCTTGCTCCGATGAATATCACGAGAAGAGCCAGAGCCCGGACTTGCTTCTTTGTCAAAATCCATGACTTTGTTGAAGGTATTCAGCAATAATTGTAGTGTAAAGCAATAAATAGCGTCTCTTGGCTTTCTGGGAGACTTTAGACTGCTGGTAAGATGGGGGTTGTGTAAATTGCCCTGCGTGGATTTCTTGGGATGACGATGAACGTAACAGGAGGAAGCTAAGAGCAATTCTTGAAGTATTCACAAACGAAAACAAAAGTATAGGCCGCTGGCAACGGAGAAGAATTAGGCAAAGATGGAGTCAAAGTCGAGATGAGGACGTTCATCGGCGACGCGAACTTTACGGGACCGATGGCTCAAGGAACGTACGATCGAGTCAATGGCTTATTTAAAGTACATCGTTGCGTTGTTCGATGAGCGTTGTTGAAAACATGGCTTGCCGCCCCAGACGAACATGCTCGGCATATACAGTATGATCGGTCCGTGTTGGGTCCGTGCGCCGACGCGTACGTAACGAGCGAGCAACGAAACATTTCACCCGACCACACTTCAACACCTTTTCGCACTTCGAGGAAGAATGTTTCGATGAATGTACATACGCGTAAGAGCAATGGACCGAGCCAGAGATTTCTAAGTTCTCGCAAACTTCATGGCACTACAAACCATTTTAACTCGCGGAAACTTCATTAGTAGATGGTGAAAGTACTACACAATTGCTGCGTTTCACACATAAGCCAACTCGTTCTCGACATGCACAACCACAGAAAGTACATCTACAGTTAACAATACATTGTCCACTATCACGAGCTAAGGGGTACAGCCAAAGGTTAATACGAGTATGAAGAACTCCCAAGATATGTGAGGTAGGAATCCCACTCGTCCTGACTGAGTACAACTTTACAAGGGGTACAAGCAGGGAGAAGGTATGAAACTCACCTGAATGCGACAGGTATGTCTGACCATAAGGAAAATACGTCTTCTTCGGACGTAGAAAATCCGGGGGCTTGATGTGGAAGCTCAGCCGCGTTCGACGGGTTAGTAGAATTGTTGGTATTGTAGGTTTGACCTGAATAGAGGCCTGCCGATGTCTCATAGTCCGTTGGGAGTCCCTGAGTGCTCGATGGATAAAGATCAAGCGGTACATATCCCAGTTGCATCAGTAAAATATCCCAATCACTGAATCCTGAAGCTGCATTGTCTGGCAGATTAGATGTGCTCAAAGGCACAGACACCGGTTTAGAATTGAGGTAAGGATTACTGTTTTGAAGAAATTCGGAAGTCGGGTACGGATTCGTTGCTTCAAAAGAGTCTCGCCGCCGCTTATTGTGCGTTTCCTGATAATCTTTGCTCGAAAAACTGACCTGTGCCAACAAATCACTGAATAACGCATTTCAAATAAGTACCATCCTTCTTTCGGGAGAACATCACTCACTTTGACCGGCCAGCTACAGGCCACCTGAGTTTGTGATTACCACAATTGAATGACAAATATATATGATTTATTTAAAAAGGCACCTTTTTTCAGATTCTTTCAAGAAATTGACACACGTCTGGAAGTTCTCTATCTCTTTTGTTGGGTTTTTGATCAATCCTGAGCGTCTATTGCCCCACAAGTTAAGAGTGATCACCAGGCCAGCTGTCACGACGCTCAGCTGAGGAATAGTTGATTGCCCATCAATCACAGAAAATCTACAGCGAGATGAACTTACCATCAGAAATGAGGATGGCTTTATGCCTCTAGTAATCCCCACTTCCAGAACATGGGCGCATGATCTCGCTGCATTCGTACAAATTGCCAAGGAAGCAAATGATAGCGGAGATTTTTTCGTCAAAAAGGGCCTATGTATTTGGATTTGAATAAAAGAGTAGGCAATGTGCAGGTGCACCGTTTGGTGAAAGATGAGAAGATCTGCTCTCTCTGGATCCCAGCGTACTGCGTACCATGAGTCCGTGCTTGGGTAGGATAGAACATCAGCGACTTACGGAAATCAGGCAGCGAATCCTTCCACTGATTCATCGACGAGTCTAGTTGTGCCACAATACGTTGCTCCCATCCTTCATCAATTAATCCCGATAGTTGTTTCGTTTTCTTTGTGGAGTATAGCGTTCGGTAGGCAAATGTCATGATCACGAGCAATTTCAGCATATAAACAAAGCTTGTGATTGTACACGGCTTTCCGGGTGGCTGTTTGAACGCGTGTTCTGGGTTTTCAGTTTCCCAATATTCATCATCACATTCAATCGGATAGTCGAGGTCGAAACTAGCAAAATGCTCAGTAACAAGTCAAGAAATTGCAAGTCTTCTTACTCTTCATCCGCTATGGTACACGGTCTGCCACTGAAAGCACTTGACAGGCGATCGAGGAAAATTAGACACCTGCGACAAATGATTAGCGAACAATTGAAATAGGTGGGCGTCAACTGCGCACCAAAATGCTCGCTTTGTCAATTCTTCATCTTTGCTGGGCTTCTGGGCGGTGCTCTTACGCCGATGGGCTCCCTTCGCTACTGCATATTTGAATGCAATACCTAGAATATTCCACGCAACATGAGGAACAGAAGAGCTTGTTAAATACATATGGGCGAGCTATATGCGATGTGTTTCAGTAGTGGGACAACATTAAGTAATGTTCAGAATATACTTACGCAGTAATATTGCATATTGTAGATTACGGGGATATGTTGGAACCCATCTGGATGTAGAGGAATCTGACAGAAATATTGCCATCCAGCGGAAAGTCCTGATTCGTCACCAGGTAAGACAACTTGTGGATCTTGCGAGTACCGAGCTCCGAGAGCACAGACCATTAGAACAGTAGTTCCAAAAGATATATCCTGATGATGTTGTTTTTCATACAACATCTTTAGGAAAGTTGGTCGATGAAGAAGTGGCATAAACGGATTGACTTTCTCAAAATATAACGCGACCAAGCTACGTAAAAGGCGTTCATTGGGGTACACGTAGCGCGGCACATTTGCGCGAGCATAGGCAACTTCCCACTTGATTATAGGTGAGATATTGAGTCAATAGTAATGCAATGGATGAGATCTTACTGGTTGAGAATACCAGAATTCCGGCCTCCTAAACTTGCTCCCATCCGCTTTCAAACCAGTGATCTCAGCCTTCAGGTCCGAGCAATGCTTGAAGAACATGAAGGAACTAAAGAAAAGTAAATCCCGTGTGGGTATAATGCTATAGCCGAAGTCTTACCTGGCCGGTCCAAAGTATACGTCAAGGGGAGATTCAGTGATTCGGAGAAGTCGATCTAGGTGGTTGGCCAAGGCAATGTGCGATAAATCATCGTCTTCCGAATTTTCATCTGGGGTCTCGGTTGACAGAGATTTGGAAGTGCTTGCAACACCTGGAAGTGTCTTTGGGACAGGATATTTAAAATCAAGATGTGGGGATGATTCTTTCTCTGACAACGCCCCACTCCCTGTGCTGTCCACAGATTCCACCACCAGGGATTCCAGCAGTTGATCAATATCTTGTCCTGGGTATATCTACGCCGATTTAATGATAAGATGAGATGTACGAGAGATGGCCAATTACCTTCTGCAGCAGGCGGTACATCAGGTCTGCCCGTTCCACCTTTTTCTCCAGTGTTTCAATGTAACTTCACAGAGGGGAAGTTGAAAATCTATCTCGTATATTCAGATACAAAAAATGACTCACTTGGCAGTTATTTCTGACTTCTGCGCGAATTAATTTGACATTAGGCATTCGTCGCACTAAGCATCCATAGAGGCCAGAACTTTGGCCAGAACGCACTGTAGGCTTCCGAGGCATATCATGGGTGCATTTGATATCAACGCTTCGACAGTATGTGCATCCTTCTTCACCCATCTGGCCGCTATCACCTTGAGACCTACGGCTTAGTTTTGTAAACTCGGTGGAACAGTATAAATTGCATCCACACATTTTGCTAATAGGGAATTATGAGCTTATGCCACTATATATTACAGATATTACACGTTACGTACTTCTTCTCCTCCTGCATGCGTCACAAGCACCGTTCAACCGTCTTTTCTTGCTTTGTGGCAAAGCGGTCCTTGTGTCTTCGTTATCGGAAACCATGTTGTTTGTTGTTAATCGATTGGGTGTCGAAGAGTGCTGGGTCAAATTTAGATTGCTGGCATTTCTCGGGAATGCGAACTTCACGGAACTGACTTCGGATATCTCACAAGATGGCAAGCTAACAGCGCAAGTGCATAGCGCGGCGCGTTAAAACAGATGAGAGTTTCAGACTTAGAAAGAGCGTCGTATTGCATTTGCTAACGACCGGCCTGCTGGCTTTGAATGTCTTAATTACGCGGCCCGGCTGGTACGGAGGCCTGACACCCTCAATGTCAATTGTCCCTCGTGAACTTTCAACTTCGAGGAGCTGCGGATATTTTCTGAAGAGCTTTTTAGCAAATATTTTGTGACCTAGAGCCACGGTGCACAGTTTTTCAGCCAGACCGTAATTCACAGACACTAAGTAAAAACACCTTTACAAACTTAGCATAGCCTGTCGGTAACAACACCTTCGACATCTCAGTGCATGCGTTCCACAATAATTTACTCGCTGCCTACATTTACATAGATACCAGTGGATACATAATACATACATTGAGGTCCCAATACATTGCAAATTCTAATACAGCGAACGGGAACATATCAAACATGTCACCGTTGATTCGTGTTCAATATATAGTTATTCCAGTCATCGACACTGCCCCGGGATGCGTTAATGCAACGTGGCTTCAACACAAGCAATAACTGACCTGAAAGTAGATGGTATATCAGACCATAAGTTGATCATCTCCTCCGCCGTCATATCCGTGCCGACGACAGAGTTGTTCAACGTCTTCACATCCTCGATTATGTTCTCGTCAGGCGCAAGCATCCCCATCGAATAAGTATCATCATAAGAATATATGTCCATGTTATCTCCTAGATTGGTTTTCTGATATGACATTTGGAGGAGGAGGAGGTTGTTTAAATCCCAATTATTTGGCGGGATTGGCGGGAATACTGCAGTCGGGTCAAGGTTACTGTCAGTATGTGTCAGTTGTGCAGGAGGAAATTGGGGGGCAGTTGAAAACATAGATGGACTGTTGATAGGGATGGTCGGTGCAGGAGGGTAGCTGGGGACTGGAGGTTGAGGTAGGTTGTTTGGCTGCGTATCCCGGGCTCGTGGTGTTGGCTCAGCGGATGTGTCGGGTTGGTGGTCAAAAGTGCTTATTGTCTCCAGCATATCGCTGATGTAGCCAATAGTCAGTCCATGCTGGTATCATACGTAAAAAAGTGACTTACAAAAATCTGCCCGCAATATGGAACCTACAGGAAAATTAGACTGGCACAAAAGAAGTATTTGTACAAATGACCGCACCTCTTTTCAGTTGTTTGCAAAAGTGCCATACATCGCTGTAGACTCTCCAATTCATTTTGAGGTCGGGATGCCGTTCCAGATTTCATATGGCCCCATATACTCAGCGCAATCACTATTCCGGATGCAAAGGAAGATATCTATGAGGTGCAGTCAATATGAAAAGTTAGAGTGTGAAAGAAAGCATCGACTCAACTATTAGCTGATAAGGAGCACATCTACTGTATTGAGCTGCTTCAACGACTTTACTACATGACCGAGCAGCAGTGGTGCACATTGCCAAAGACGGAAACGATAGTGCGGATTTCTTGGTTAGGAACGGCCGATGAATCATAATCTGCAAATAATAAAACGCTGCATGCAAATTGGCCGATTGTTCAAAGAACGGGAAACGTCGTTCCTTAGGATCCCATTGTACTTACAGTTTATTAGCCTAGGGAATAGATGAAGGTCACCACAACTTACAGAATTTGGGAAGAGTTTCCTTCCATTTATTCATCGAGGAATCCAGCTCCGAAACGATGCGACGTTCCCATTCTTCCCCTGCAAACCCAGAAAGAGCTTTAGATTTCTTCGTTGCATACAACGTCTTGAGTGTGAACACAAGGATCTCGGTCAGTTTCAAGTGACAAACGAAAGCGGTCATCCTCGATGGTCTTCCTGCAGGCTGCTTGAAAGCTTGTTCCGGATCTTCGGTCTCCCAATATTCGTCGTCGCACTCGATTGGGTACTCTACATCAAAGCTATCAATAAACAGAAGTCAATAACTGTGATAGCGCCCATTGACCATGCGCGCTTACTCTTCGTCTTGCATCATGCAAGGACGGCCCAGGAAGCAGGATTTGACGCGATCGAGGGCGACAAGGCACCTGTGCTGACGATGGGAATGCGACCATTGGATTTTACGGTGGATGGCGTACCAGAATGCCCGCTTGGCCAACTCTCCTTCAACGGTAGGTTTGTGATGACTACCTTTGCGTCGGTGGATACCCTTTTCTTGGGCAAGACGCATGGCAAAGCCTAGCACATTCCAAGCCGCATGGGGAACTGAAGTAGAGATAAGATAGAGGCTTGCGAGCTAGGCGAATTGAGATGGTGGCATTGAAGGTAAGCACATTGTTTCACTCACAACAAAATATTGCAGATCATAAATAGTAGTTTCATATAAGAGTGAGTTTCGGTGGATAGGGACCTGGGAGAACCAGGCCCAACCTGCTGACAACCCCACTTGGTCGCCAGGTAACATGGCGCGAGGATCGTCCGAGTATCTCGCGCCCACAGCACACACCATAAGGACTGACATTCCAAAGGAGGAATCCCACAGATGTTGGTTTCTTGCCAATGACTTGCGGAAAGTAGGCTGATGTAGAATTGGATAGATAACGTTGACCTTCTCGAAGAACAGATCGACTAGATTTTCCATTAGATCGGGAACAGGGAAAACATAGGCAATGTCATGAGAGGCCGCGAGCTCCTGTTCCCACTAAAAATTGATTGTAAGTCATGGAGAAGATGAATTACTTGTTTGTGGACGCACAGGTCGAATGTCCCAATAGATAGGTCGTCTAAATCGTTTCACGTCCAACTTGTCAGGCGCCCCAATTATCTGGTTTCTGATGGTTGATGTATGTACGAGAAACATGAAGCCACTGTTGATAATTGATGAGTAAGTACGCATATTATACCCTCAAATAGTTTTTATACTCACCTAGACTGGCCATAAAAACGCTCCTGCAGAGTGGCAATGGACAATTGACCCATATGGTTTGCAAGGGCGACATGAGAGAGGTCCTCTGCTTCGGAGGTATCATCTGAGTCTCCAGCTGGTACTGGGTCCAAATCGACTATTTTTTTGGGAGCGGAATACGTTGGGTATGAGACAGAAGTTCCGTCTGCAGATGGAGAAGATGTGTGGGTGTCGTCGCTGGTAATGCTGCTTTCGCGAAGATTAACATCGCCTTCAGGCCGAATCTAGGTGCGGATTGTGAACAGTGTTCAACTAAATATAAGGAGAAAATACTACATCTTGCAATGAACGTTCCATCTTCGAAAGGCGTTGCTCCAGGCTTCGAATATAGCTTCGGCAACAAGAGGATTAGCCTTGTTCTAAGTTGCATGTGGATATATAGAATACCTAGACTGTGTGTCCTTTTTCTAGAGAGGGAATAAGTCTAACTTATGGGGATGACGCTGGGTAACTAAAAGATACCTTTATATGCCGTCCCATGGTATGTGCACAGAAGACATTGGATACCCTGCAGTTAGTGCAAATATTGTCGGGCATCTTAGCGCTATCACCTAAATAATCAGACCGAAAACCGATCAGCCTTTACTGTGATCCGTTTTCTAGGTTGGCTGAAAGGCATACATTTTACTGGAAGCGGCCAAGAACGAAATTAGTTGTTGATGGACGATAACCAAGACCAGAGCGTACCTTTCTTCTTGCGACAGGCATCACACGCGCCATGAAGACGACGCTTCTTCTCAGGAGCAGAGGGGTGGTGCTCTGGCGACTCGCTCCCCTCTGAGATCATGGTCGCTGATTGTAGCAAAGGCGTTCGCCGCTGGAGCGAAGCGAGTCGATGATCATTGTACCGTGAGAGATCACGTGTGCAATTATGTAGCAACAGGGGCTTCGCGACGCGCCGCAACTTGCTCAAAGCAATCTTCTACATACCACCGTACTACTACTAAGTGCCGCGATATACCCATTATTTTATTTTGTGAAATATGATTTACATCGTACTCAATCAATCCTTCCCTCTCTTTCGGCGGTGAGCTGGCGGCCGACGTGCTGAGTGGTAGTATCGTCCAGCAAATGCGTACGGGGATGGACGGCGATTGTGTCCCGAATCTCCATAGGGCCGTAGAAGCTGTGTGACAATCCTTCCTTCAACCACCCCACCGCTCCCCACTCACGCTGTCCACCCGGCGCTCTAATGTGTTCGCCCCGGGCCCGATCTCCGACCACACAGCCCAATTCGCAAAACGAGAAGCGCTGACTTTGACACTATACCCAGTGCTTCGGTGCAGATAGCTCGCTCCAGCAAGCGTGAGGTGAATGATGCATTCCTGTACCAGCGCGATCAATGGCGCCTCACTTCTTCTAGATCTTGATGAGTGCTCGCTGAAACGCCTGCTCATTGGCTGCAAAGTCTGCTGGAATTCGTCGCACCTTCTCGAGGGAAGGAGCTCGTGAACCACGTCCCGTGGTGAGCCAAACCTGCCCGGCTGCACCGCTCCGCCAGCGCTGGCGGCCGCACCTAGTGACGTAGCACAAGTCCCAATAAATTCCGGAACAGTGCCAGTGCCTACTTGTTCACTGTTTGAGTTTACTCCTTTGTGACGGGCTTGAGTGTGGCGAAGAGGAACAGCAGCCTAAGCCAATCTGTTTCCATCCCCTGAGCACGGGAAGATGAAGGGAATACTGAGCTGTGAAAGGACCAGCAACACCCAAGTGCCGTACCAGTCGACAGACGCGGTGACTATTGCCCCTTCCGTGCCAATGTTTGCCTCATGCGCTGACAGAGCGACGGATGGTCTCCCGGCATGGTAATTGGGCCACATAGATATTGACTTTCCTTTCCCTCCGAACTGTGATGCACGCGAGAGGATATTTATAGTATTCCAGATGCTCGATATGGTGCCCAGCTTGACGCGTGGTGGTCAATCCAGTTCTGCTTTCAAGTCGCACCATCATTCGTGTGATCAAGAACAGAAGTTCAGACGTAGATTCCTAGATGATATAGAGTATTGCTCGTCAAGTGATTGCATTTCAGAGGGGCAAGGAGAGACTTACGGGAGGCCCTCGCCAATTTCCATGGACGCATTTCCGTGTTTCCCATCCAAGTGATACCATAGTATGTGAGGCGTAAACGCAGTCCAGCCAGATTATATAGGAGATATATTCGTGCTTGCTGATCTCCAAAATTTCACAGCCAGCGCTGGGGCAGCGTGCCGTGCGCCCATTCCGCGAAGTCAGATTCAGTCACGCCCCATGTGAGTTCTAAGCAAAAACAATAGAACCGGGTCCTCCAGGCATCACAAAGGTGCTAGATGGTGGTTTCATATGCAGCGGTCAAGGTATTGTAGCCCACAGGTTGGGGCGGGTGCTTCGATACATTGACGTCGCGTTTTGACGTCCATGGACGGTGAAGCGCGCGTACTGGGCGATTATTTGCTTCATTGACAGTGCCCTGAAGTACAGAACAACGAGTTTTGTTAATGAAGGTGAGTTCTGGACAGCGTCATAAAGGATTTGCAGAGAAACGTACTTGTCGTTCTGTAGCCACACCAGCGAGTTATGCAAATTGATGGCTCCACGAAAGTCCGTTCCCCGATTGTAATCGGTCGAAAGCTTCAAGGGTCGAGTCCTGTCGAGCCTCGGACTTGGGAAGGTGGTTGACGAGAGAGCAGAATTCGGGTAACAGCGTTAAAGATGAGCAGAAAGCCGTGTTCAATCACGTGTATGGGGAAGGGAATAAAAAGGGGCGGATGCGGGGTTGGGGTGCTCCGCGCCTCCCCATGTTATCCACCGCAACGCGTGTCGGTCTCCCAGCTGCTCGTCGTTGCGCCCTCGCCAGCAACTTGCGCGTCCTCGCCACCACCGCCGCCGCCAACCAGCCCCTTAGGTCTACCGTCCCGGTTACCCGGTCGCCCACTGCTTCTTTCTCCGCACGCTCACTGCGCGCAATGTCCTCCAGCCACGGCGAATCTACCCTCAGGCCCGAGCCCGACAAGGTCCTCCAGGACATTGCTGACTACGTGCACAACTACAAGGTCGAGTCAGAACTCGCGTTCGAGACCGCGCGACTCTGCTTGATCGACACCGTCGGGTGTGGCCTCGAAGCTCTGAGGTTCCCCGACTGCACGGCCCAGCTTGGCCCAGTTGTCGAGGGGACTATCGTACCGAACGGTATGCTCTCCGGCGTGCATTATCGCGCGTCTTGCTGATGCATGCCTTCCGCGAAGGTACCCGGGTACCCGGCACCAATTACCAGCTCGACCCCGTTCGCGGTGCGTTCAATATTGGTGCGGCCATCCGCTGGCTCGATTTCAACGACTGCTTCCTGGCTGCCGAATGTGCGTGCGGCGCTTGTGCTGGCCCCGATATCTTCTGAATATTTCCCAAATGCAGGGGGACACCCATCTGATAATCTCGGTGCTATCCTGGCCGTTGCGGATCATCTGGCTCGTCAAGGACAACCCTTGGCCGTCCGTGATATCCTCGAGGCCATGATCAAAGCCCACGAAATTCAAGGAGGACTTGCCCTGCTCAACTCTTTCAACAGAGTTGGCCTCGATCACGTCGTCCTCGTCAAGGTCGCCTCTACCGCCGTTGTGTCCAAGCTCCTTGGCCTCAGCCGCGACCAGACTATCGATGCCGTCTCTCAAGCATGGGTCGATGGTCAGTCACTCCGTACCTACCGCCACGCTCCCAACACCGGCCCTCGGAAAGCGTGGGCTGCTGGTGACGCCTGCTCGCGTGCCGTCAACCTTGCACTCATGGTCAAGCGGGGCGAGAAGGGTCTCCCTTCGGTCCTCACCGCCAAGACCTGGGGCTTCTATGATGTCCTTTTCAAGGTAATCGATTAAAACACGGCAATGTATTTCATACTCACAATAATTTACAGGGCAAGCCCTTCGAGTTCCAAATTCCCTACGGCTCATACATCATGGAGAACGTCCTCTTCAAGATCTCCTTCCCCGCCGAGTTCCACGCGCAAACGGCCGTCGAAGCTGCTCACATCTTGCACAACAAGCTCAAGGAGCTCGGCAAGTCCGCTGACGACATCAAGAGCGTGCGTATCCGCACACAGGACGCGGCCATCCGCATCATCGACAAGCAGGGCCCGCTCGACAACTTCGCAGATCGCGACCACGCAATCAACTACATGGTTGCGTACCCCCTCATCTTCGGCGAGCTGACCTCGGAGAGCTAGTACGCCTTCTTTCCCTCTCCCCATTCTAGGCTCCCGATGCTGATGCCCCTCATAGTACCGACGCATCGGCTGCCGACCCGCGGATCGACGCGCTCCGCGCCAAGATCTACTGTGTCGAAGAAAAGCGCTTCAGTGTCGAATACCACGACCCTGCTAAGCGCTCCATCGGCAACGCACTCTTGGTCACTCTTAACGACGGTACCGTGCTCGACGAGGTCGAGATCGAGTACCCTGTCGGCCACAAAAGGCGCAGGACCGAGGGCACCCCTCTGCTCATCAACAAGTTCAAGAGGCATATCTCATATCACTTCGACGAAGCCCACCAAGTGAAGTGCGTTTGGTTTCCTTCAGCTCTTGTTTGATATATTGATAGTATTTCCAGGATCTTGGAGACTGTCTCCGATGCTGCTTCGCTGTCCAAGATGCCTGTCGACAAGTTCACCGACCTATTCGTGAAGGCGTAGATCACACTAGACAGTGCTTGACTCGAATAAAATGTGCCCCATTTCTTTCCTCTTACAATGAAGGCCGACCGCCAATACAAGATATCAGGCTCTCTTTTGCTGCTACTACACTTCCAATTAGTCTTGAAGCCTTGGCTAGCTTGACTCTTGAGCATTATTGGTATGTACACTGCTGTGATCATTTATACGTCGGTTAGGTGGAAAGGTATGATAGGAAGGACGTGGGTTACACAAAGCGGATACAAATATACAAGGAATTCAACATTTGATGCAGAGGCGCTATTATTCGTCGTCGGGAGATGTACAATAATTACGGGGTAAAAAAAGTGCAGAAACAAAAGAATGTTGTGAATCAGACACAGACTGACCGAAGGAACGGCTTATGAAAGCGTTGGATTCGTTGCTTGCCGAAGTGGAACAGTATCACCCTTCCTCTGTCTGCTTTTCTGCTTCCCCTGCTCCGCAGATTCGGTGATATAAGTGTTCAACGTGCCCATGTTTTCTTTCCGACTGCCTGCATTGTTTTTCTGGGATTTGTGGCTCTTCATAAGGCCACCAGCCGGATAGGCGGCAGTCGTCTTCTTTGGAAGATTCACAACGGCGCTGGAGCCTCCAGAACACATCGGTGGACCTTCGGCGCTCACAGCCGGCTCTATCTTACTCTCCAGGTCCACAACGTTTCTATCCTCTACCTTTTCGCCGTCGGTACCTTGAGAATATGAGTGGTCTCGCTCCAATGCTCGTGCAGGCAGTTCCGACCCTCGTTTGCGCAATAAGGGTAACAGACTATCGCGCACAGTATCTTCTTCAACGACCGACGAAAGCCGGCGTTGTATCAGACGTGCCAAAGGAATAGATCTCGGATGTTGATACGACAGATTTCTTCGACGTTCTGACGAAAACGGTAAATCTTCTGTAAAATGATCCACCGGTTGAATTACTTGGTCGAGAGTCGGCTCGTGGGCGGTGGAACTAATGTCAAGAGGTGCGTGAGCCGCCTCAGTAGGTTCGTAGGATGCAACGCCGCGCCCAACTAACGCTCTACTACGAATTTGCGCTGCAGGCGTGCTCTTTTGTGACAGAGGTTTGTCATGCATAGATCTAGGAGTGTTGTAATTATAATCATCACAGCGAAGTTGCTCCATCATTAAGCGAAGTCGATTCGCATAATCGTCCATATCTAGTTGTGGTGAATAAACTTTTGGAGCGTGGTGCATCGCACTTTGTTGACTATGCCTTGTAATAGTGGAGTTCTTGTTATCATAGTCGCGCGACTGCGGCAAGAATACGGGAGGCCAGCGAGGAGAAGCAGTACTAGGAGTAGGCGGGTTGTAGGCATGCGGAGACCTGTGAAGTTGTGGAACAACAGCGGGCCTAGAGAGCCCGTCTCGTTGTCTAGCAAGAGACAAAGATCCAGAACCGTTCGCAGTATGCATGAGTGCGCTGCCGGGAGTTATATTGGATCTGTTCGTCTGACCGGGAATAAAAACCGGAGCGGCAGTGTTTAAACGACTGCGTGGGTCGTGATTCAGTCCGGAAGAACGTCCAGAATTCGCAGAGTCAAAAGACGAGAAGCCTCCATTCCAATTTAGTCCCAGCCCATGAGGAGTCGAGAATGTCTCGTTTGCGCGCAAACCATGTCCAAGCCGTTTAATACGCTGAACATTATGAGGTGCCGGAGTATTGAAGCACCGGCCATGAGAATTTCTTTTAGCTGGTATTTCAGGTAGCACAGTCCGGGATGCAGCAGGGACAAATGTCTGAGGATGAGGCTGTCGATTCAGATCATAGGCGTAACTGCGAGGAACGCCAGAGAAGTCGGCATGATTTTGGAAGGTCAGAGGCTTTGAAAGATCAATGATAACGTCTCGTCCACGCTGAAAGGAAGCCTGACTACAATCGGGATGGCTCACAGGTTGCTGCATTGCACTAGAGGGATTTTGAGAATCATGTTGTCGAAGGACCTGGTCTACGGGCGTTTTGGCAACCCGAGTATTTTGCCCTTGTACATCATCTTGTATGCCTAAACCCCATATCTGACTTGAGAGATCGTCGCCTTCAATGAGAGTCCCTTCCGCGCCACTATCGTGAACTTTTTATATCAATGTGGTATCACAGTTCAAAATTGTCCTTACGATGGGCATCGAGCATAGGGAAGAGAGAGTGGCCCGTGGAGGGCTGGAATGGGGCGCGGAGGCGAGCTTGCCCAAGTGATCCAGCCTGTAACCGGTGATCAAACAATACTCAGAATTATACATAAATCTGGATAAGAACGTACCATCTTCGTCTGTAGAGCGACGAAGAAATGATCCCGAAACTTGGCTTTCATTGGCAATAATCATAACAGACTCTGGAGAAGAGGGTGGGGAAGGTGTTTGAGGCAAATCAATAGGGTATATGCGCTTAGTTCCTGCCTCCTGAGGAGTGAATTCCTTGCCAGAGCCTGCAGAATAGTAGCTGATGTCGGTAGAGATAGACGTATCTGCCTTTTCAACTCTAGAATGTTCCAATTTGCCATGACAGTTGCGCTCAGGCATTGAGACGACCCTGGCTTGCTTCTCTAGCCGTACAGCGATGCCTCCAATGTCAGCGATGTTTGGTAGAGAAGCTATGCGTTTTTTTTGAGAAGTTTGTCCAGATGGCCGTCCAGAGCCAATCCCAGACTGTTTAGATACTGGGCGAGAAGATACGACAGCAACATCGACAGTACTGCTTTCAGACGTTTGAGACTGAGTGTATGCGCGATCTTGATCTCCGAGCTGGGTCTGGCCATCCGTAGAACCTTGTTGAGTTGTCTGCTCCTCGGCGAGAGAGCCAGAAAAAGATGTGTTAGGCGTCAAGGTATCGTCTTGTGACAGGGGCTGGGCAAGAATTCGAGTAGAATCAGACTCTGTCTGAATAGCGCGATCAACATATCGCTTTGAATAAAACGAGGCCATGAGGAAAAAACAGTGACGAATATCAGAAAAGAAACCAGAGCGTCGGGGAGATGTTTGAGTTTACAGAGGACTTGGCTTGGAGGGCATTGCAACTACGAAGACCATGAAAGTCAAGCGAAGGATCGAATCGCTTAGTAAGGTCTTCGAAGGAGAGTCCATCAAATCTAGATCAAAAACAGGGCATAGTTTACACACAACACATACAACGAACGTGGCCTATGCTTTTTTAAAGAAACTTGAAAGCTTCGCCATCCCAGTAGTGTTGACTTTCTTCAACTTTTCCACTCCGAAAGAGGGCTTCGGTGCTTTCCTCTTTTTATCGCCGGCGACTTTTTGACCTTTAGCCTGCAATTTAGAAGCTGAGTTAACAGCGTTTGCCATGGCCTCCTCTTTATTGATAGTCAACTGGGTCTGTAGTTTCACAAAACTTGGCGAAAAAAAAATTTAATCACATGAGGGTGACGAGTAAACGATATCCACGTACTCGTAAGAATTAATTAGAGCATCGCGAGTGATTGAAGGTAGATACTGTGAAATCAAATCACAAGCAGCATGTAATCGCCCGACTGAGAAGAAATTTAGCCAACGGATTGGAAAGGGGAATCTTAACTTACGCGCCAAGAGCTCCTCTTTCCCGTCTTCCATTAACCCATCCTTGGCTAGATTTCGGATTACAGTCTGTGATCCTGCGAGAATATCGGAACTGGATAGACGGGCAACTTTGGAACGCATATACTCCAAAACTTTGCTTTGAGAATATCGATAGACAGTGAGTTCCGATGTTATATCTACCAGCAAATCAGAAAAATAAATGTGGTATGTTTGATAAGAAATCCACCTTTCGCTTCACATACATGGCGCAAACATCTTCGGACGCAGGACAGAGAACCAAACTCAAGCATATCCTGACTACTCGACGATGAGGCCTTGTCCGATTTGCTGACAGCTTCAAATTTCTTAGCAGCTTCGTCAAACAAATCATCCACCGGTTTGAATTGAGCAGTAGGCCCGTCGGTCTATACACGAAAGATGAGCATTAAGCAGTGGATCAGTCCAAACATACACACTGATAGAGTGGCTTGCAATATGGGGAGTAAGAGAAATGAAGGGTCGATTGGAGTCATTATAAGCAGCTTGCCATCTGTGAGCTATGACATGATTTTCAGCTTGGGAGGCTTGATTAGGCACTCACCAGTTACTATTTCCTCTTCTGTTATCCACGAGCGCTCATCTGGAGGTGACACTGCTTGTATCTCTAATATTGTCGACGCATTTTCCGATTCTGACGGTAGAAATAGAGATGGAAGTCCTGTGATGCAGCAATAAATGCTGTTCAGCCAGCAGAAAGGAAGGTGATATCACCTGTCCTAGGGTGCGGAAGACGCAGCATGCGTGGCTCCTTCCAAAGCTTTGACTTTGCATCCTCCTCAAGTTGTAATGGCTGAGATATGGATTGTATGATGTCTACGCCTATGGCTCAATGGTGAATTCTGATGCGAGTGCTTATAAGGCATACCTGTTGGCAATACGCAAAAGTGGGTGTTCATATTTGCGATAAGTATGTGTATGATGGATTTTGGACAGAATGCAAAAGCGGTCGGAAGGTTGTTGAGACTCGAAACGACAAACCTGCGGTGATGGGCAACCACGCGACGCGACGCGTTATTTGTCCTCTATTTGTACGATTACTTTCCGACATCCGAGTTGAAATTAGGTTCGTTCCAAGCCGCCTTCTGCTGCCGGTGGATGTTTGGCATGTAAACATAGCCTTTTATGGCACATTTCATTGTCCGCCTCGATCTCGCGCTCGCTCACTCTCAAATCTTGGATTCACACTTACTCGATATCAATGTAATGTATAGGATCATATAATACTCAATAATATGCTGACAATGTACACTTTTTCTGTGATCTCTCAGGCCTTCACACTGCGCTTTCAAGTGCCCTTCGACGATTTTTACTTCCATAACAGCGACCTCTGGTAAGTTTCAACTGATAGATATACACAATATACATGCACTCACGAAGTTTCCAAGCAAAAAACGCGTTCCGCGCATAGTAATGGCTGTAATACCGCCATCTCGCGCCCTACAAGATGTTGATCTCAACTGCCTGGCCACTCCGTGCTCAGAGGCGCCGCCTACATGCCCTGGGACATCAACCACGCCTCAAATAGCTCCACAGACACCACGCAAACGCAAAACAACACGCACTCATCGCCTCCGCGGCATCAAGCAAACGCTACCCCCCGAACTCTCGCTCAGCTCGATCTCCAGCCGTCTTGTCAGTACTCTGCGCCTATCGTACACGCCGGACGAATGGCAAGTCCACATCATACGACGAATACTTCAAGGGTATGATAGCATACTATGTGCGGGAACGGGCTACGGGAAAAGCTTGATTTTCGAAGGATTAGCGGTTCTCGGAGGGATAGGGAAGCTGGTAATTGTTATCAGCCCTCTGAAGGCCCTTGAACGCGATCAGGTATGTTAAACTAAATTGTAACACCCATGAGACATTTCATAACAATGTTTCATAGGCAGAACAAGCCATTGAAAAGGGCATTGACGCCATTGTGATCAACGAGGAATCATCATCTCTAATGAGCCTGTCGCTCTCCTTGTGGGCAATTTCACAGGCATATGGCTTGATTGCATTGTCCAAATGTTGTCGAGCATTCGGAAAGCTGTCATACCACCTTCGAATAATTGTTCCGGGTGGAAATTTGTGCTCCGCATGTGCGGTAGGTGTAAACCCCATAAACCGCGCAGCCTTTGACCTAACTGCGGCAATTTCAGATGTGAATGTGAAGGTTATGAGCTGCGCAATGCTGATTTGGAGGAATATCAAGAGGGAAAAGACAAGATGTAGCCGGTTTTCAAGGCTCAACTTGACACTTTTTGCCTCAAGCAGGTTCTCCCAGTACTTGTTATCGTATTCGAGAAGCGGGGGCATGTGTAGTAGTTGTATTGTCGACGAACGAGACCTTTGTTTCGGAAATGTGCTGGTTTCTGGTTATGTGTGACTTGCTCGTCACCTATGTCACAGACAAGCGGATATTGTACAATATGCTGAAGAACATTTGAAGGAGGACTCCGTCTCCTCTATAATTCTGGTAGGATACTCTTTATAGCATACATAGATGTCTTGCAAATTTATAGAGCTCAGGGAAAGATATTGGTTGTGCATGAAGGGGGCCAGAAATTGGCTGATCAGAATTGGGTCACACAACTTGCTCGTTGCATTGTAATTCATTGAAACATGAATCCTGATTATATGATGCATATATATGTCCACATACATATTTAGTTTCCACTCATGTGTTTATAGATTATTCTATCGAATGGATAATTCGTGAGATGGGTTTGAACGTCCCCCTTGTTTTCGGCAGTTTGTCCCAAGCCCCTTCTGCGAAGGCGCCGCAAGCGGCCGGAGCACGTGGGCTTGCTCCGAACCTAAGTTGAAATCAAGTTGAAATCAAAAAAAAAAAAAAAAAAAAAAAAAAAAAAAA